>CAUYRT010026502.1:0-50165 GCA_963574885.1 Lepilemur ruficaudatus
TTTCAACCTTGTCTATATAAACTCTTGAGGGAAGATCTTTGCCTTATTTCCTATGTCATTCCCATTGCTTATAAATTTTTGGCAAAATGAGAAATAAAGTCAACTGACAAATTTTCTCATCACTTACTTTTTGTTCAGCTCACTGTTGTTTAGTTTGGTTTCTGCCTCCTCTCAGCTGAAACAATAGGCCTAACAATCCCATAAGAGCCTCACCCGAGGGCCTGTCCCTGGGCTGCCTGCAGCATCGAACCCTTGGGAGACCCTTCCCACCCTTCCCTCTCACTGCTGACTGTGTCTTCTACTCACCATGTCAGGCCAAGAAGCTGTCTCCTGACACCCAGACCATGGAGCACAGACCCCAACATTTTCTCTGCACTACAAGTCATGTTCCCTAAAACCCTAAAACCCTGCTTTCACGATGTCTCTTTCCCCCCGTGAAAAGCAAGATGAAGTCCCAATTCTTGGACTGGCCCTCCAGGCATGTTTGCACAGACTCCACTCGCATTTCTTCCAAAGGGCCCTTCCCTCGAGCCTAGGTGTCACCTTCCTGTCTCTGGGCCTAGCCCTGTTCCTCTCTCCCCAGGCCCGGCCTCTGGCCTCTCTGCCATCAGTTCGGGTCCAACTCAGCTCTTTTTTCCCTCAACACATCCCATGTAAGGCTTTGCTCGAGCAACTCTGCTCTTGTACTTCTTCAGTCACTTACTGATTTCCTTTTTAACAAACATGCATTTGCTAACTTGTTTAATAACCTTAGTTACTTTCAGGAAGGAATTGAAACAGCGCTGAAACTTAGTGTGTTTATATAAATTTGCAGATGACAATTATTATTGCCACTGTGTGGTATTTAATAGTTAACAATTTTTTTTCACATACATTAAAGCATTTAATTTTCATAATCCCAGGGGGAGGGCTTCATCATATTCATTTTTCAGATAAGACACTTGGGTTCTCAGAAAGTTTAAATGACTTGCCCAAGATCACACAGCCAGGAAATGGCAGATCCAGGAAACTGAACCCAGTGTTTTTTTTAACTTAAAGTCCAGAGCCCTTTTTTTTTTTTTTTTTTTTTAACTCTGTGGCACCTTCAAATATCACTACTCTTCTGGCAATGGTGGTTATCTTTTTAAGGCTAAAGTTCCCCAAAACACCTGTAAGTTGTACAGAAGCAGGAGCCATCTTTTCCCCTCGATGCCTTACATCCTTCCTTCGCTCCACCCCCGTGCCAACTGGGGTAGCTCGATATGTATTTTTTTCCATGATGGATGAATTTAAAATGAGTGCCTAAAACTGAGATTACTGCCTGCCAGCCTCCATTGTTAAGCACTTTAAAAACAATAATGCCTCTATTACTCACATTAACCTGTGAGATAGAGCTTTTATTATTCCCATTTTACAGATGAGAAAATTGAGGTCCATTAGGTAACTGGCTTAAAGAACTAGGAAATGGTTGCGCCAGAATGAAAACCCATGTGGTTTGATTCCACGTTCCAAACCGCTACTCAACAATGGCCCTGGAAGGGGACTGTTTGCTGAGCTATGTGACCCTCCTTAGGGTCTGGGTGGCTGTGTTCTTACAACCTATGTTCTGATTTGAAAGAACTTTGGGTTGTTGCTTCATTCGAAGTTTCTGGAATTACTTCTTAACCTCAAAGATAGAGGATAATCGAGCCACCTTGGTGTGAAAGAAATGCCCCGCTCGGGCAACACACGCAATGACGTGGGGCACCCGTCCGTGCCAGCACTGGCGGGGCTGGCAGGGAACACGAGCCCAGCCCCAGGAAGGCCAAGTGCGGACGACCCAGAAATGCGCTGTGACCGTGCTTCTCATTGTTCTCTCTCCGTGTTCTCTCCCATCTCGCCCTCCCTCCATCCCTCGCACCATGTGAGTAAGGAATTGTCATTTCTCGCCGAAGCAGCTATCTTTAACCAGTGGATAAATGTAAGTACCTTTGTTGGGATTTAGGATTGGGGATGCACATAATTTTATAAAGTTGGAGTGAATATAATAGAAAACTGAAAATGCAGCTCCTAAGGAGGGAAGCACTGGTTCTCAACCCTGACTTCACTTTAGAACCACATGGAACACATATTTAAAACAGGTCCTACCTGGCTCCCACCATGAACACTCTGATTTGATTGGCCGGAGGTTCGCTCTGGGCATCAGTGTATTATAAAAGCCTCCCAGGTGACTCTAACATGCAACCAGGGCTGAGAACTTCTGGTCTAGGGTAAGCTGAGGTGGTCAACTTTTCAACCAATTCAAATATATGTGTATAGCGTCATTCATCACAGAGGTCTTTGGGCTTTTTTTTTTAAGTTAAGGTAATTCATCATTGTAATTCACAAGTTAGATTTGGGATTTATAGCTGCAATCCAGGATACTTCTTCATATGTGCTTAGCTCTCAGCCCCACATGCCCAGAACCACTTATCCCTCACCCCTGGAAATTATCATGACAAAAATCCAATCCACATCTTACCCTGTTGTATCCATCTCTGTCCTCTTTGAATGGACCAAGGCGCTGGCCCAGTCAGCCATAGCAACAAATGATTTATCCCATTTAAATAGATGTGTGTCAAAATGGCACCCGCCCCAGGACGCCTCCCTGTTGCCATGTGGGGCCTCTCTGAACCCCTATCCCACGCGTGCAAGAGAAGAGACTGAGCATCCCCTCTCAAGCTCGCTGACTTATGTAAAGATGGACCACGCTTGGTCTCACTCACGTGCAGAAGCTTGCCCAGTGCTGTGCTGGACCCGGCTCATCCCAGCTCCCAGGAGCTGACTGTGCATATTTTTTCCCAACTCCACTCTCAGTGCTATCATGTTGATACCTGAAATCAGCCCTGGTGGGAGTATTTACACCAGAGAAACATCAGTAAATGCTACAAACCAGGGCTTTGTTTTCAACTAAAGATCCAATTACTGAACATAAACATGCCACAGCTTCTACCCAGAACTGGCTCTCTAGACAAGAATGAAAAGTAGGTAAAGTTTGAGTTCAGGTCTCTCGTCCGTCCTTCCTGTGCTGAAACTGTTCCTGAAATCTCCCCACCATCCTTACTCCAAAGACGTCCAAGAATTTTCAAGAGTCTTTGCAAATACACACACATACACACTGTGTACACACATGCACACAGGATCCCATCAAGACTATTTCTCTGGCTCTTCATTTAGACTAAGGTGTAAAGAACTTATAATGACTCAAAATGGGACCTGGTCAGGACAATTCACATTTTGATAAAACTCACACATTTGAGTAAAAGGAGTGAGTTTCAAAGAGAATAAGCCAGTGAGTAGGGTGGATTTGGGAAAAGAAGCTCTGCGACCTTCCCAATATCCCTGAAATTAAATCGCATGAGAAGTCATCCTCTCTGCCAAGCATCTAAGTCAGCCCTCCTTGTCCCCTGACATGAGTCAGATCACTTTATCTTCCTTCTGTGACCCAGAATGCTTCTCTGCAACCCACACTGTCAGTCGCCTCAAACCTCACAGTCCTCGCGCCTTCCCGGCAAGCTACTGAGGACATGGAGCAAGACGAGAAAAGCTTTTGGTTGTCACAGAGCAATATTCCAGCCCTGATAAAGTAGGTATTATTTATTTTCTTCTTCGTGATATCTGAATGGCTTCCATGTGAACATATCTGAGAAGTTCAATGTAGGGAAGCCACATAGTCCTTCAAATTCATAGAACTGAGCATGTTGTAGGATTCCCCTCACCTCCCTCCCCAGGGGATCAATAGTTAGCAATATAGACAGCCAAGCACTGTTCTACCACTTTACATATAACTCAGTTAATTCCCCCAACAACTCTGTGAGATAGCTATTATAATTATCCCCATTTTACAGATGTGGAAACAGAGGCACAAAGTGGTTAACTAACTCACTCAAGCAAGGGGAACTTGAGTTTTGAATATAGCAGTCTGGCTCCAGACCCTATTCTCTTAACTACTCAATTATGCTGCCTCATGTGTTGATACTTACTTATAGCCCTTTTGGACTGTTGCTTTAGATACCACACACTACTAGGCACTTACAAAGTGGCAGATCTGCAGACCCTGTCATCTTCTGACATGCTGGCGACATCTCTGCAAGGCAACTTCCTTCACCTGGCAAAGGTGGATGGGGTAAGAGAGCTCTGTATTTGTCTGTTTGGTTGAAACATGGCACCCTGTAGTGTACTTTTTAAATTTTTGTGTATGGGAATTTCCAAACATGTGCACAAATAGAAAGAATAAACCCCCCATGCGGGCATCACCCAGCTGCAATCACTATCAACATACATGGATACACACACAGACACACGTGCTCACATTACTTTACAGCAGTGGTCTCTCAGCCCACTGATTGGCCACCAGCCCCTCTTGGCAGACCACGGAATGATCCAGAAGGGTGAAAGATGTGCAGTTCCACAACTTTGCTTTTGGTAGTTAATTAAGAGCTGGTTATTTGTAACTTACTAATTGAGTCTTTATAGGTAACTAAAATTTTACATTAAGTTAGGGTTAATCAACAAATATTGGGCACCCACTATGCACCAGGGACAGATCTAGGAGCTGGAGATAGGGTAGTGCCCTGGGAATAGCTGAGCCCCTGGAGAAACTCGCCACCTGGCATTTTCTACAGTGTTTCAAGGGCTCAGATTCAGAATTCCATGAGGAAATCTGTCCGCCCTGCTGCACACGGCAGCGTTTCAAAGCTCTTTGTATGAATTACACAAGAGGAGAATGAAGATTCTACTAGAAAAATGAGAACTGCTACATCACTAGACCATGGGCCATAGTCAAAAATGCTTAAGGATTACTGCCCTAAAACATTTCTACCTGCCTGTTCATCATTGAGAATACTAGGAAAAGATATGTGCCCACTATTACCTGGATATATGCAACTCATCAGATAATTTCCCTTAGAAAGCAGAAAACAGCTATATATGGTTCTATGGGGTTTTTTCTATATCTTATGATGATTCTGGTGATATTGGGGTTATTTTCTATCTTTTTAATATAAAAATTATATATATTTAAAGTGTACAACATGACTTTTGATGCACATATACATTATAAAATAATTCCTATAGTCATGCTAATCCATTGGTATTTTAAATCACTGATTTTCTTAGCAAGCATTAATTAAACACGCATGGGGGCAGGCATATCCTATAGATTCAAAGATAAATCAGTCAAAGCCCCTGACCTAGAGGAGCTAACCACTAAGGACACATTTTCAATGAGTTCATTCCTACATCTGATATAAATATCTCCATTTAACCAAAAGAGGTGTGCAAGGTGGCCAGGAGTGTTTTCCTCAGGGTCTCTTTAGGGCCTACCCTAAGGACCTCATTTTAACTTGATCACCTCTGTGAAAACCTTGTCTCCAAATAAGGTCACGGTCCGAGGTGCTGGGGGTTGGGACTTCAGCACGGGAATGGTGACGGCAGGGGGACACAATTCAACAACTCAACCCATAACACAGTCTACAGCATTTTTCAAACTGCAGGGTCACTTCAGTGAGCCTCAAACAGCACGTTTTTATGAAATAGAATAGAGCGTAATAGATGATCAGAGCACCTACCACATAGTAGGAGAGAGTGCTCATTTCATGTGTGTGTGTGTGTGTGTGTGATGTATAAAGGCAACAATTTAAAGGTACTTCTTGCCTTGGGTCATGACCCAAGAGCATGAAGGTCACGCTGTTCAAACAGTGGCAAACCCAGAGATAATTTCAATTCCTAGGTGTACTCTTCTGGAGACTCACAGTCCCACTGTGTTTTGCATTTACAGAATGTCACAATTGAAGGTGCGTCCATCGTGGACGGTGACAACGCAGCCACAAATGGAGTGATCCACGTCATCAACAAGGTACGCAATTCCACCCCCCTACACACGTGGCATCTCCTCTCCCTTCGTTATTTATCCTCCTATACAGTGTCTTTTTTGGAAAATGAAAAAAATACTCAGCCTTACTATAAAAGTAACCTGTATTGTGCTTCGTTACTTTTATTTTAAAAGCGTTTAGAGGCTCTGTTCATTCATTGGCTCAGCCTGTATTCTGCAGCAGGCCCTATAGCAAGTGTGGCCACACGTGTTATCTTTCTTGTTTATGGAACCATCTCCAAAGGCACTGAGAAGTCCATACATGAAGACGGATATAAGAACCGGAGGAGAGGCGCGTGGTTACCCTGTAGTTTTCAGTTACTATATTAGGATCTTCATTTAAAATGAAAGTTACAATTTAGGGTACACTGGGAACTTTTGTAAGCTGGAAGATTGGAAAAAACAATCAACTAATTGTGTCTTAACTAAAATTGTTCTCAGTTGGCACTTACATACTCGCTTTTTGATTCTGAGTTACAGAAAAGGTCAACTATTTCTGTTCAGAAAACAGAGGCTATTCATAAGACTCTTGGATACATTACTTTGCAAAGATCTTGCAATCTTCCTGTATTGCCAAGGAACATTAAGAAACACGACATTTTTGAGCAAGTGATTCATCACTTGCTGGGAACTATGACTGCATATAATGCAAAGTAACATTACTTATCGAGGGCATTTTCTTTTCCAATTCTGGCTTTCTGAAATATGAAAAACCTTTAAAAAACATAAAATTGCCTCTCCTTATTTAAATTTCTTGGCAGACACAAGCTCATTAGTAGAATAGCACCTCAACCCATCTCTAACACTGAGCATTATAGTCACAGAGGCCAGCTCAAGTGCCACAGCCCCTGCAGGCCTTCCCTGACCCACACAGCCCATGCCGCTGAGCATGACACAGTGTCAAGAGGGTGAGTTAAGAGACATATAGAATCTAGATTCAGGCATCTCGCTAGCAGTGTGACCTTGGGCAAGTTACAGAACATCTCTGAGCCTCACTTTTCTTCCCCCATGAGGATTAAATAACACCCGCTCTCTCAATACCTGCTGCCTAGTGGACCCTCAATGAATGTTGATTTTATTCCCTTCTTCTTCCTCTGAAACCTCGTGGGATTTCTGTATATAGCACTCACTTGTCATAACTACGTCCTCCTGTATTAATAGTTGTCCCTTGTGGAATAGGTCCTGAACCCCTCCGTGATGACATGTCCTGGAGGCAGGGGCTGCGTCTCCCTGTGTCCCTCATCAGCACAGCCTCTCACCCTGTGTGAAATAATAACTGGAAGTTTTGAGGGTCCACTAGGTGCCAGGCACTGTGTCATGCACCACATCATCTCATTTGATTTTTACAACCACCCTAAGAAAGTAGGTGCTGTATTGTCCTCACTTGCACATGGGACAGCTGAGGCTCCTCATGGTTAAATAACTGGATTGAGGAAGCAGTTATGTGAATGGATGGGTGTTAATTGATCCCAGTTCTCTGCTTAGCCTCTGGGCTGCGCTGGCTCCCTCAGGAGCTCCTTCTATATCTGTCCACTGGCATCGAGGTCATCTTTGTCAGGGCCACCAGGTACAGTCTTACAGGTGTGCTCTGCACAAAGGCCCCTGGCCAGAGGGTGGAGTGGAGCTAAATCCCAGCCCACTTCACTCCCCATGCTGTGCATCCCTGTTTGGGGTTACACACTCCTGGAGAAATGGGTGCCTTTTTCTTAATTTGTCATGGACATAGGACTAAAGTTCTACCAGACCATCTCATAGTGCTGGAACCTGCTAATCATCTCAAGCCCCTCCTCCCCCTTCAGCACCAACTCAGAAATGTGTCTGTCTTCCTGCAATACAGGGGTGGGCACGCTATTTCTGGAAAGAGCCAGATAGCAAAGATGAGGCTTTGCAGGTCATATGGTCTCCATGGCTGCAATTCAACTCTGCCACTGTAGGATAAAAACAGCATTAGACAATATGTAAACAAATGTGCGTGGCTGTGTTCCAATAAAATTTTATTTTTATGTCTGAGCAGCAGACTGGATTGAGCCATGCACCATAATATGCTGTGAATTACTTGAGGGCAGGACCCAGGCCTCAATCACATTTGTATACCCATTGCCTGGCCTGTAGTAGGCACTCAATAAATGTTGAAGACTGATTGGATTAGAAAAACATTCCAGGGTTGGGTTCTACAATCTGAGAAGGTAGAATGAGAAGATGGATCTTGGCCAGGAGGTTAATCATGCAAGACTTGCAAATTCCAATTTCCAAGTAGATCAGATGAACAACAAAATGAGTGAAGGGAGCCGGGGGAAGGCATTAGGGAGTGGCAGGGACTGTGGTGAAAGTGGCTCCTGCTACCCTCTGAAACTGTGTATTGTCTGCAGAAATGCAGACTGGTTTGGGGGGTAATTATTATTGTTATCATTATTTTAGAGACAGAGCCTGACTCTATCGCCCAGGCTGGAGTGCAGTGGTGCAATCACAGTTCACTGAAGCCTCAAGCTCCTGGGCTCAAGCGATCCTCCTATCTCAGCCTTCTGTGCCCCTGGGACTACAGGCACACACCACCATGCCTGGCTAAGTTTTAAATTTGTTTTTTTTTTTAGAGATAGGGTCTCACTGTGTTGCCCAGGCTGGACTCAAACAATCCTTCTGCCTCAGCCTCCCAAAGTGCTGGAATTACAGGCATGAGCCATCACACCTGGTCTAGACTGATGTTTTGAAAACGAAGTCAGAAATCTAAATTTTTATGTAAAAATGTCCTATTTTTATTACACTATATAAGCAAAACAAAACATTTTTACAAGCCAGATTCAAGCCACTTGGTTGTAGTAGAGTTAAGACTTCAGAGAAAAGAAATGAAGACCCTGAAGAATAAAAAAAAAGAACAACCTAAAAAGAATGGATTTTAGCTGCAACCTGTAGCATTTCAGTTAGATTTGCAGAGTCTTCTTCCCTGACAGGTAGATTAATGAAAATTGAGCTGGATTTCTCAGGGGAAGGTATAAAAGCTTTCGTACAAGATGAAATTTTCTCTAATCAAGGAGGTTTGAGGATGAGACATAAAACTGAATTAATAACGTCTCCAAGTCTCCAGGCTTGTCGCTCTGTACCCCAGAATATTTCTGAGTAATCTTCAAAATGTTGTCAATGTCAATTCCTTTAACTGCCCGAAGAGGTTAATGGGACTTCCATATGTCCCAGCTAGCGGTTTCGTCCTACCTAGATGTTCTAACATAACATAACCCCTAACATAATTTTGGGGTTTCCTTTCCCAGGTGCTGCTCCCCCGAAGAGGTCTAACTGGCTCCTTACCAAACCTGCTCACCCGGCTGGAGCAGATGCCGGACTATTCCATCTTCCGCGGCTACATCATTGCAAGTACCTCATTCCCTGCATGACTGCCTTGCTCAGATTGCCTAAGAATGGGAATCCCTCATGCGCTCTTCCCTCTCCATTGCAGCAATATAACCTGGCGGATGCCATCGAGGCAGCCGATGCTTACACAGTGTTCGCTCCAAACAACGATGCCATCGAGAATTACATCAGGGAGAAGAAGGTCGCAACGCTAGTAGGTATCAGGAACAATACCCAGGGAAGTTATTTTCTGAAAATTCAAACACTCACCATTTTCAATCCAGCAATTATGTGTCATTTCACTCTTTCATCAAAATCCCTCGCCCACATTCACCTACTCACTATAGGCTCATGCAGAGACGCTCCCGTACACAGACCTCCCCCGGCCAGAGCTGCCGGATGTTCTGTGCATACCCCTGGAGCCACATACTCGAGCCAATGTACACAGCATGCAGGCGTCCCACAAACCTGGCAGGATCCTCGTGGTCCTCATCCTCCCCTTCTCTGGCCTGTCCCTGGTCCCAGCAGCTGAGCTGTCAGCTTCGATCATGCCACTATCTGGTTTTTTTTTTTTTTTTTTTTTTTTGTAGTGCTTTTACACTATCTGGCTTAGAACTCTTCTCTCAATCCTGTCTCTTGCAGGGCTAAGTCCAAACCATCTCCCCAGGTACTTAAGACCTCCATCAGCTGGCCACAATTTATCTAATATTCAGTGGTGGCTCCAGAATTTTCGTATATAAGGGGCCCTGCCCCACTGGAGAGGACACATTTGAAGCTGGATTTGCACAGCAAGCACGCTGTTTTCACTTACACCTTTATGTAGGGTGGCTGAGATGAAGACGCTAAGGAGATGGGGCTGGTACTGAAAGCCCCTTAAAGCCACCCCTGGGCCCAGTGCTATCTCCCACCAGTGCTCGGGAGAAACCACGTGGTCTAACCAGAGTGATGGTCTCACAGATCCTTAACATGCAAAGATGTGTCTGGTGCCTTGCTCCTATCTACACACACACCCTCCAGACACCACGCCTGCATCCTTGTACGTATGAGCTCCAGTGTGCAATTCCAGGGTATGCATGAATCATCCAGCAGCTCTGGCATGGGGGAGGTTTATGCATGGGAGAGTCTCTGTGTCAGTCTATATTAAATATGGGGCTATGAACAAGGAGTCTTTGATGGAAAAGTGAAATGGCCCATGATTGATGGATTGAAAATGTAGAATGAATTTTCCAAAAATAAGGATTTTTTTCCCCTTATTTAATAAGGAAGTAAGGAAGTCTGCTCTTTGTCCTCCAGACCTCCTAAATCCCTCCCATCAGTTCCTCCTGCTCAGTCCCACCCCCTCAGGGAAGCCAGCTCTGCCACCCAAGCTGCAGGTACTCTCTCCTGCCTGGGAAACCACCCACACGCGCCCCCTTCAGCACTGACCCCGTATCCCTGCTATGACGACCCATCTCGAGGGGCCAGTCTGAGCTCTCCGACTAGGTTGTAAACTCCGAAGGCGGGGACAGCGTCTTGAACTTCTGTAACAGCATGTTGAACAAACGGGACTCCTGGGATGGAATCGGAATTCACCTTGATCTTGTCCCTTGTTCCTTTAAACCTCTTCAGTGGGGAGCATTAGTTTCTTGCCCCAAGATGAGACTTCAGGCAGTCCCATAGCCTTTCTGCTTCCCCAAAAAGTCCTATAGTCACAACTGCTCTTTAAGTCACAAATGCAGTAGAGAGACAGGGAGAGAAAGAGAGTGAGACAGAGAGAAAGGGAAGGAAAGTAGGAAGAAAAGGAGGGAGGGAGAGAGGGAGGAAAGGGAATCCAGCCTTGGCACCCCTTGCAATAATCAACATTTTGAACTGGATTTAAAATGAATTCTTTCTCCCTCCCTGCTCCTCAGTGAGGCTTGGTGCAGGCAGGAAGCTGGAGAAGAAGGCTTGGTCCTTAAATCAGCCAGGGTCCATCAGGAGACAGAAAACGTACCAGTTACTTGAACAAAGAGAATTTAACAATATGAATTGTTTATATAGGTGCATAACCTATAGAAGGGTGTAAAGTTGTATAAATATAACTGAAAAATAAATAGAGAGAGATCAAAGAGGCAGCAACTGCAGGAGGCATCTGTGACCCCTAAGGCTGGGAGAACAAATGGCAGAGGTTAGAATTGCTAAAATGTACGAACCTAGAGACCTCCAGGAGGGGGCGCTGTTCAGCCGGAGCCGGTGTCTGAGCTTGCACGAGGGTCCCTGGGGGTCGGAGACCCATACCTCCAGGATCCGGCATTGCCCGCTGTAGTCTCTGGGGTGGGGAGGGTAGGACAAAGCTGGCTCTGCGCGTGGTGGGGAACTGTCTTCCAGAGTCAGCTGCCACTGCCCTGCCGGGGAAGAGGAGTGAGGCTGGGGAGCTGCGACAGGGACAGGAAGGAACTATTCCTTCTTCCTCCTCCATCCTCACAGTCTTCCTCTGGAGCTTCCTGGTGGTGGCGTCTAACAGGGATCCCCTTGCAAAGGTGAAATGTGGGCCACAGCCTCCGCCCCGCATCACCCAGCAGAGTGTAGGAGGTGGGCTTGGGACTGCGAGAAAGTCGCTTAGGAACCTCTCCTCTCGCTCCCCATCCGATATGTCTGTCCCCCGCCCCCCCCCATCTCATTAGATTCAGTGTTGTTCACCAGGTTTGAAGCTGAGGGTAGAAGCATCAGGAAAGACCCTAAGACCTCAGAGCCTCCCCTGCCCCTGGGGACCTGCCTGCCCACCCAGGCTGCCTTCGGCTCTCTCGGACACCCACGCTCCGGTCCCAAGCCCTCTCCAGTGCGGGTCTGTCCCAGTGCAGCGACAGCCCTCCCCGCTCCACCCTGGAGCAGCTCACCAGCAGCCCCTGCCTGGGGCAACCCTGTCCAACAGGCCACCCCTTCTGCAGGGGACACAGCTCAAGGCCCTTGAAACGTGAAGCTCCTTTTGTGGCGCCAGAGGTGAAAGGCAGGCTGGGGTGTGGGGTCTCTCTCTTCTCAGCAGTTCTGCCCAAAGAGGTCATCTTTAAAATCCACCCCCAGCTTTCACACCCCGTCTGGGTGTTAGAGTCCTGCAGTGAGTTCTTGACTTTCCTACCTGGAAGCTTTGCAAGTTCCCTGAGGTGATCTGTTTCGCAGCTCACTTTGGTATTTGGTGTCGATTGTGTCTTGATGCCTCGGTCGAGACTTCCACGCAGGTGAGCCTGCTCCTCTCTGTAACCCGCACCGCCGCCGGCCTGGGGAGAGGCCGGTCACTGACCGACTTTCAATGCTGTGTGCGGTGCAGGAGGAGAACATACTCCGGTACCACGTGGTCCTGAGGGAGAAGCTCCTGAAGAACGACCTGCACAACGGCATGCACCGGGAGACCATGCTGGGTTTCTCCTACCGCCTCGGCTTCTTTCTCCGCGGTGAGCAGGTGCGACCCTTTTATGTAAGACCCAGAACGAGTGTCTTAGCGCCTTTCATCTTTCATGACTTCCACATTAGAATAATCTCACCGGCACCTCCTAAGCCTCCTCAACACATAACAGGTGCCTGTGTTTCACCTAAACGAGGCTGGCAAGCTCCCACTCGCCCGCCCTGTCACCAGCCTTCAGATAAGCGGTATAGCCCTAGAACTGTGCTATTTGAATCCCAGCCGTCATAGGCACCCTTCAGCACTGGCACAAAAAAACCAACAGGCGGTCCCCACGTGGTCCCCAGGATGGAAGGGAAGCTGGGAACTCAACCCAACTCCCAGGAAGTGGAGTCGGCTCAGCACATAAGGAGCCTAATGACATACCTAGGTGGAGCGGCCAAATGAATTAAAATTATTATCGTGGCATAATCATAGAGATTGTAGTCCTGGGACCAACTGCCCACCATGCTGGTATTCCATTACTGATCTCCCACAATACCTAAATATTTTTAAATGTTTATAATTCATAAAAAGAATTAGTGGGACTAAATATTTAATATATTTCAAATATAAAATTCTATTCATGTATTTCAAATATCAAGTAAAAAGATCAATCTATAAAACTTCAACAAGAAACTCATGCTATAATCCTAATGTAAATTGTCACAAGAAAAATTAATAAAAACAAATTATTATTTGAGACAGCGCTATGTTGAAAGTTTAATCATAGAACTTGTTAAGCAATAATAATATTTGATCCTTTTTGGAAAGTGTAATCTTAAA
Source organism: Lepilemur ruficaudatus (assembly GCA_963574885.1). Classification (NCBI taxonomy): domain Eukaryota; kingdom Metazoa; phylum Chordata; class Mammalia; order Primates; family Lepilemuridae; genus Lepilemur; species Lepilemur ruficaudatus. Next base: position 13,392 of record CAUYRT010026502.1, read on the forward strand.
AATAATTTCTCCAATGTTGTCATCATTGAATCACAAGTAATTTTTTATGTGAAGTTTTTTTTAATCTGCTTAGGAGAAAAAAATTTTCTGGCTCTTAATTACTTGAGAATAATCTAACTTGATATATTTTTCTCTGACTCCTACAAATAATTCTATCTATTGTATAATAATTTTGAGGATGCCCTTTTAAATATATTTTCTTATTCTTTCAGGAATGGCAATTATGTTATTGATAGAGAGTTCTTATTTTTGTTTTTGTTTTCATCTGTCATCTTTTATTTCGTCATGTAGAGATAAATATTCCAGTGCAGCCAGTTGAATCAATTTCAATGCTGTAATGTTCATTTTCCATTTGTTCAGAAATTCTTTGATCTAAAGCAAGAGTTATTCATAGAGTAGAGGCTTTGCTTTTACTGATGCTAATTTACTTCTCTTATAACAATGGTAGTGTAGAAAAATGCTTTCTAAATGAGTAGATGTGTTCAGGCCAAAATTTAGTGCCACCTATAATTCTCTGTATACCTCACGATGGAAATAAGTCAGACTTCTTTAATGCCAAACCAACAGTATTACAACATCAAATGTTCTTCATTTTGGTATTTAAAAATAGCTCAGTATCTTGGAATTCCAGAAAATTGTTGTATAATCACCTTTTAAGACTAAGATTTCCTGCTAATTTTCCAAATATACACAGACCTTGAAACACCTCAGCGGAGCTCAGCCACCACTGATCTCAACATCCAGGTGGAAATTCATCTGACTGCAAGTAAATCTTAAGGGACTTTAACATTATTCAGTGGAAGTTCAAATTTAAGAACTTAGTGAGGTCATTTTAATATTGGTGCAGTGGAGAGTGTTGGGATGTTAATATCTGAATTATTTTATGAATTTTAAGCCCTCATAGGATACCAATTTGATATCTGCTTAGTGCAAGAAAGAGTTGTCCAACCTCAGCCCTGCTACACCTATACACACAGACACACACATACAAAAAAAATACCCCAATTTTTAAAAGAACCATTTGTTTCCAGGTATTTTCATTATATTAATTAATGAATTAATGGCCTCATTTATTTTTCATTAGTCAATCATTAAAGTATACTTCCCTTAAAAACAACAACAAAAAAATTATAACTCAAAATTGAATTTGACTTGGCAGCATTTAGATACTGGCTTTGTTCCCATGTCTTGGATACTTATGGACACGCTAGACAAAGACGGATCTTATTTTTATCCTTGTATAGCTGTTGTTTAGCCTTTCTGAGGGCTGCTTGCAAGTTAACCATGAAAAGAAGACGTGCTGAAAGGATGAGATGCACTCTCCACGTCTTGGTTATGGATGGCATTAGTACCTCCAGGACCACAGGTCTACAGGGAGGTCCAGGGAGTCATCTTGCCACTGAGCATTAACCTAATAATCATGTTTGTTTATTTTTCAAATGAACATAAGCAAATTAATTTGGGAGATGGAGAGATACCTTAGAGATTATCTAGAACAACCTCTTCTTTTTACTTAAGAAAAAATTGAGGTTCAAAGAGGGAAAGCAACTAGGTCAAGATCACACAGCTAGATGGTGCCAGATGCAGGACTGTTACTCAGACCCCCCTTCCTAGGCCAGAGCTCTTTCCAGTACAACTCGCTACCTTCCAGGTGAATATTAGAATATCTTCTAGGCCATCGTCCTACCGATAGCCTCAGTCTTCATCCTCCCCATCTCCCTTAAAATCACGATCATAAAAAGTCACATTTAACCCTCTTGTTCACAGCTCTATGTAAATGAGGCTCCAGTAAACTACACCAACATAGCCACTGACAAGGGAGTGATCCATGGCTTGGGGAAAGTTCTGGAAATTCAGAAGAATAGATGTGATAATAATGACACTACTATCGTACGAGTAAGTTATATCCAGGGCCAATGATGCAACTAAAAGGTGTTGGCTTATTTTTTATAATTCTTTAAGCATAAGTCTTTTCATTAGGATATCTCAGTTCAGTCCAGAAACCACTGGGTGAGCATCTCTGATGTGCCAAGGAGCATACGAGGCCGTGGGTCTGCAAAGAAACATAAGACGTGACCCCTGCTTCAATGGGCTCGTGATCTAGTGCAATAGGTTGTGCCTTGAGTGCCTGGGAAAGGCATCCTGGGGGTCTGTGCTGAGCAGGATTCTGGAGCCATGGTTTCCTCAAAGGGAAAACGTACCATCGCCAGCACAGGCACAGGGAGGGCACCTATGGCAGGTAGGAACCAAACCTGGTCTACTAGAAGAGAAAATATGGAAATGAACGATTTCAGTGTAATATGGGATGTGATGATGGAGGCTTCTCACTTCAGTCCATGGGGCAGCATAGGATCTTTCAATAATAGCAATAACTGCTGACATTTATTAGGCAGTTATGACGTGCCAGGCGCTGCTGTGAGCACGTCGTTACGTGTACTATATTAACCCATATAATCCTCACAGCATCCTACAAAGTAGATGCTATTATTAACCCCATTTTACAGATGGGTAAAATGAGCCACAGAGAGGTTAAGCAATACACCAGGTTCACACACTAGCAGGTGGCAGAGAAGGGATTCTGGCCCAGAGCTCCTCCTGTTTTAGGAACAGAGTGTACTTAGGAGTTTCTGTCATTGTTAACTTTTTTTGGTTAACTTTAGTTCTTTGTTTCGTAATTATTTTATAATCTCTGTGGAGTGTCTCCACTCTCCACCCCTCAGCCAGACCCTGTGCTCCCAAGCTGGGCACTGGGGGTGGCACCTCGTTAGTTTCTGAATCTGGCCCCATTCACTAAATAGTGGGTTTTCAATAAATAAGAGTTGCTGTTAAAGGAATTAGGATTTAAAGGAGGTAACACCACACTTTAAAGGGTTATTAGAGTCAGAAGAGGGTGGTGGAGAAAGCGGTGCTCTGACATGCTAATACGCAAGACCCCAAGTAGTTGAAGTGTTTGTCTCAAAGAACATTAAAGAGGTCGACCAGATGACCTTCCTCCATTTTTAATTCCATACACTAAAACTTTCAACTCCAAGCTCTGGAAAGTATCTGCAGACTCATTTTGCACTAAAATTAATAACCTCGAAATGTTCCCTTTGCCTCTGTGTTTTACCAAGGGAAAATGCGGGAGGTGTCCCCAGCAGCCAATCTGCCCATTTGGAACTAAACCACTAGTAAGTATTTTGTCTGCTTTGATAAAATAATTTCCAAGCCCACATTAGAATATGAATCTCAAGCATACCTCGTTTTCACTTCCCTCATTCCTTCACTTTATTTGAATTAAATTTTACCTCGTTATATGCGTCTTTGTAGAGTCTTAAATCCATTTTGGGGGACCAAGGCAAAATTTAGTTAATAAATACAAAATGGTTCGTGTCAATCAACACACAGTGCAGGTAGGGATTTTTCACTTTCTACATCTTTCATGTCCCAGTAGCCAGTCGAGGACAGTAGCAAGAGATCTTATCAGAGAAGACAGATGCCTTACCCAAAACCACACCCAGCCGGGATGCATTCCACCTGCCTGGTTTCCTTTTATAGTTGAAGTCGCAACTAACTTTCTCAAAGAAACAGATGGCCAACACGGGAGAGGTAGACATGTCTTTGAATTAATTACCAATCCCTGTTTCTTGTAGCTATTTCTTATAAAAGCTACTTCAGATAAGAACTATTACAAAGAATCAACATACATGCACCTTCCATAGCATGATAACAACAGTAATTTATGGTAACAACCAATACTGATTTTCTAACTTGAGCTTTAATTTAATCTGGTATATTATAGGCCTTTGTAAGCAGTCATAACCTTTTCTTGGTCCAAAGCAGAATATAAATCAAAAAATAGAAACCAACTTTCAGATCAATCAACACTGTTCCAGTGTTGTGCTGGAAGGACAGTTTTATCTGGTTTACTAGACGATTCTTTCGAACTTGAATTGGTCTTCTAGAGAAATGTCCTTTTTACTTTATGTATAATTTGGATTTTGCCACCTGGCATTCTGGCAGCCAACATTGTATTTTTGTCTTTTCTTGCTTATGAAGCAGTGCCAAGAGCCACCACCCTTCCTTTCCAGAACATTCTAGTCAGAGAGCAATGCAACACCCACCTGCTTGCTTTAGAGATTGGAAAGTGTTTTCCTAATTTACAAGCTGACGTAATCATTACTGTTTTGTAGGGCGATGAAATGAGAAAATGTATCTACACCTTTTACTTCATGGGGAAACGATCCGTGGCCATTGGGTGCCAGCCAAAATGTGTGAGGACTGTCGTTGTGAGTATGACAGTTTGATCACCTTTCTAATTACTGCAGCAACACTGGGAGCTTCGATCATTTGTTGTATTTTTCAAAATGCCTTTGCATGTGTTGCTGCTGCCATACCCTCTTCCTCCTCATTATCTTCATCGTCATTGTCAATCAAAGCGGCGGTGGTGGCAATAAAACTCAGAACAGCTCTGTAAGTCAGCAAACAGGTAAACGCTGCAATATTCAATTGAATGATGAAAAAATGGAAGGACTGAGAGGCTAAGACGACCTCCCTGTTCCCACAAGTAGGTCTGAGAACTCGCTAGTAAGCCAGAGACAGAGGGAGTGGCCACTCACTAAGGGAAGATAAGGTATGCGGGTCATTTAGAAAACAGGATCCCATGGCTGCATACCACTGGGTGTTGCTTTGCAATTTTCTGTATAACTCTGTTCTGCTTCTTTCCCAGAGGACTAGACATAACCTCTGCCTACCCTAGCAGAAGCTCTGAAGCTGCAAAGCTCTGGGCTACAGGAGATTTTGTTTTAATACACTCAGGAATTAAGGCAGGCCAAAACCAAGCAGACATCCTGCAGGGCTTCCCACCTTCAATCGTAGATGAAATGACCTCAGTGCAACGGCCCGGGTTTGGGGTGGAGAAACCCCTGGAAAGCCAACTCTCCCGCATCACACATGTCTTTTTTTAGTTTGTTCTGCTGCCTCTCCTCCTTTGTCATTTTTCTTTATCTTCTTCTCTGACTTGCCTTTTCTTTTCCCTCTTGCCTGCCTTCTTGGGGAGGGCCTTGGTCCTGTCCCTAGCACCCCTGGAAATTGCTGAGCCTCACCCAGTCCTCGGAGGGTCCTGCCCCCATGCATCAACCCCTCCGGGTGGGGTCAAAGACACAAGTGCACACAGAGGCCTCTCGCAGCAGGATTTCTGCACTGAGGCTGGACAAAACCCGAAGGTGAGAGTGCGTGTCCAGCCCTGTCCTTCTGTTCCAGACAAGGGAGTGCTGTGCCGGCTTCTTTGGGCCTCAGTGCCAGCCCTGCCCAGGGAAAGGCCAGAACGCCTGCTTCGGGAACGGCATCTGCTTGGATGGCATAAATGGCACGGGCGTGTGTGAGTGTGGGGTAGGCTTCAGCGGCACCGCCTGCGAGACCTGCGCCGAGGGCAAATACGGCATCCACTGCGACCAAGGTGCGCGCCCTCCTGTCCTCCAGTGACTGGCAGGTGCTTCCTAACTGGCCTGTCTCCCCAGCGGGCTGGAACCCCACCCGCTATTATCATTGTGAATCATAAGAACCTGTGTTTTGTCATTTGCATAGGCAGTGTTTCCAAACGTTTCAGTCACTAAACCTGGACCCACCAACCCACCCCCAATCTGCTCATTGACATTCCCAGCCTGACTGCATTTCTGTGTTCGCCTGTGCACACTAATCATTGTGGTTAAGCTTTCAATTGTGGACATTGCTTGATAGTTTAAAAAAACAGATCTGCACACGTTATCTAATGTAATCCACACAGGAACCTTGTATACTTGAGTGTTGCTATACCCATTTTACAGTTGAGGATATTAAGGCAAAGAAGTTGAATAGCTTTCCTAAGGTCACACCTGGTGAGAGGCAGAACTGAGATTTGGCACACTTTGCTTGACTCCAAATCCTTGCTCTTAAATCATTCTGTTCTTTGTTGAAGATTACTCTACTGATTCGCCATCAGCAAGCCACATGCTTTAAGTTGTTTTTGCAAAAATACTGATTTTTTTGAGCCAAGTCATCTGCATTCTTGCACCTGGACTTCCTTGTGCCCAGGAATACACACCTGTGAGAGGGTGACTTGGGAGGACAGGTTGCCGAACCCATGATGAGAAGACAAGCATTGTTCTACCTAGTACTAAAAAACATAAACTTGACTAGGGTATCACTGTTTTCCCATCAGCTGGTCTAAGTCAGACAAAAATTAATATATAATGGGGCTATATAATAATATAATTAGAATTATAGTGTTGTTTTTTTTTCTGTGTCATTTAGTAGAATTACCTGTTTGCATTTGTGCAGGAGTTCCTAACCTGGGACCCATGGATGACCCACACAGGGTCCAGCAAACCTTCAAAGCTGAATGCATTTCTGTGGGGAAAACATCCATAGCTTTCACCCAGTTCTCAAAGAGGCTTGTGACCCCCTCCTGTGAAACAGAGGAATCAGCATTTCTATATTATTGAAGAAAGCAGGGCCACCCCAGGCTTATACAAACCCAATGTCAAATGGGTTTCTTTTTGAAGTCCACTGGTAGGGAACAAGCATGGTTCCATCTCAACAAGTCCCACATAACCCTGGATCCTCAGATGACCTTGGCCAAAGACACTGTCATGCTGCATGGATATCACACCCACAATGCTGCACAGTCCCAAAACTGCATTCTGAGCCTCTTTATCGCAGCATGAGTTGGTTTACCTGTTAACCAGCTAGATTCTGTCTCCTGCACCTTTACCCTTCCCATGAGTTCAGGCCCCATTAAAGACAATGATTCCCTAGAACCAGCTTGGAGAATTAAGTGCAATGATGTAAACCCAGTAAGTGACAAATGAGTTATTGAACATGAGTTAGAGTCTAATGATTTGTAGGTGTTTTTCCACTTAGTGTGTCCTTGTGTCCATGGGAGATGCAGCCAAGGACCCTCGGGGGATGGCTCCTGTGAATGTGACGTTGGCTGGCGAGGAGTGAAATGTGACAGTGGTAAGAGCCATCAGTATTTATGATCTGTTCTTAGCCTCACTTCTCAGCAGCTACGCTCTTTTCTTTCTGAAATGGAAATGATACCTTTATTACTTCTTCTGACAATAAACATAATTCTTTCTTGCAGTAAAAAGTTTGTAAAATGAAAAAAAAAAGCCAAAAGAAGAAAATAAAATTACTCATACTCCCAAGGCAGGAAAAACTATTAATGATATTTTTTATTAACTTCCAACCCCTTTTTAGGTGTATAAACGTATATGTAGGGCATCGTACTCTATGTACTGTCTTGTAGCCTACTTTTTCACTTCACAATATATAACAGAAGTCTTTCCATGTGAATAAAAATAGATAGCATTCATTTTTAATTTCCATGTAATATTCCATTATATGTCAGTGCCACAATTTTTAAAATCAATTTTGTGCTATCATAAACAATGCTAGAATGAGCATATCTATATACATCTTTTCTCATTTGTCTTATTAATTCCTTTGTTAAATTCCTAGAGATGAGATTTCTGAGTTAGGAGTTGGCACTCTGGTCTTGCTACTTATTGCCAAGTTGTCCTTCAGGGGTAATATCAATCTATTTTCCTTCCCTGAGAAGGCCCATTTCCTCCAACCCCACCGCATGGCACTGATGGTTCTCACCGTGCGTCAGGTGAGAGTGATGAGAGAGAAGAAGATTTCAGGCTGAAAGAAGCACATGGAATAGCACAAAGATGTGGGAAAGTGCTACACATTTAGGGAACCAAAGGATTGCAGAATGAGAGGGATATGAGGGCAAAGAGGAGAGTTGGATGAGAAAAGGCTAGAGTGGTGTGTGTGGTAGGAGGAGCCAGACCGTGAAAGGGTAAGGAGGTTGGACTTCCTGATAAAGCCACCGGGAAGCCATAAAACGGTTGACTCACACCTACAATCTGGGAGCCAAAGCAGGAAGATCACTTGAGCTCAGGAGGTCAAGGTTGCAGTGAGCTATGATGACTCCACTGTACTCTACCTGGGGCAACAAAGTGAGACTCTGTCTCAAAAAAGGAAAAGAAAAAGAAAAGTCATTCTAACGCTGGATCGAAGAGAATATTCCCAGAAGCAGGTATGAGAAACTTCTTGTCTCCTGGGGCAGGGGCTTAGAAGGAGATCACAGGTGCCCACCAGCCCAGTGAGGGCTCCAGGGATATAGGGTTGGCAGAGAGGGTGTCTTTGCCCAAATCTCCCAGTGATACTAAAATCAAAGTAATGCAGAGTTAAGAGTTGGTAGAAGAGCTGAAGTGGGAAGTCTAGATGGTTCCAAGCCATGTGTGTGGTAAAACAGAGAAAAAACTGTGTTGTGGAGTGCAAAGCAAAGAGCCTCTAGACTAGAGCAAGGAAGACAACTCCACCGTCCCAGTGCGAACTCCCTGCTCCCGAGTCCACAGCAGACATCACTAATCAATTGTTGCACTCCCTCCATCTGTGGCCAACTAGGGGCACTAAATCCTTCTCAAAGGGACACCGGTTGTAGTCACTACCAATTAATTTAGTTGGCTCAAAGACTTAAAGCAGGTTCCAGAGAGGAGGATCTAAAAGATGATTGAGATTTCAATAGTTAAAGAATGAATAGGAAGACAAACAAATAAAGGCACAAAATTGCATTGCATTCATGCCAGCCCATTTATGTCTGAAAATGTTCCCCCAGATCACTTTTGCAGCCAGGTCTCTGTTGCAGGCCCTTCTGTGTGACTTGGCCAGGGCTAGGAAGATTTCTATCCCAAACGCTCTTAGCTTGAGCATCCTGCCCAAAGGGTTCCTCTTTCTTCAACTCTAATGATTTCCTTCTGGATCCTTCCTTGTCAGGGAATATCTGTTAGCTAGGTATCCAAGAGCAATAACTTATGCCATGTTCAGGAAATTTAGAAATTAATTCAATAAATAAATAGCATGTCCCTGCTGTGCCTGGGGCTATTTCTGCACATGCAAAAATCTTTTAATATTATTTATAATCGTGTGTTTGCTTATTTATATCACTCTTTAAAAAAAGAGGATGAAAAACTAGAGAATAAAATTAGGAAGAATGAACTAGAAAAAATAACATGGGAAATATAAAGAGTTAGACAGTAAGAGCCCCCAGTCCTATTCACGGGAAGATACTGTGTTTTACCCATGCTCACAATCTCCCTGCCTCGCACAAGGCCCGGCAAACGGGATGTTCCATCAGGGCATCTGACCTCCAGGTTTGGCCCTAAGCTTCATGGCAGCCCATGTAAAAAAAGATTTACATGGTCACATAGTTTCATATAGCTCACATACTACATACCAGTTACTTGAGAGGAAGTGAATCTTTTCCTAGCACCAAGCATTAAAAAACAGAATTCTCAGGTGCAATTTAGTAAACTGCTTCTCTTTTTCAGCGATCACAAAAGACAACTGCAATGGGACATGCCACACCAGCGCCAAGTATGTACCCTCTGGGCCTTCTCTGGGGACAATACAAGGAGATTTTGTTTTCCCAATGGTTTCCACCCCAGGCCCTATCGTCAGGAGAGTAGTTTCCTAACACCATTTCTGAGAGTTTAAGATAAATTTAAGTATGAAACTAAAAATATCTCTGAAGAGGCCACCATCAACTTGCCAGATCCAGGCTTTCCAACAAGCTGCCATCTGAATCACCTGGCACATTGACAAAAATGCCAGTTGTTAGCCCAATCTAAGCCACCAGGTCTCTTTCATGGGGGCCAAAGAAACCCATTGGGCTCAGTTTCGGAAAACGTTGTTCCCGACCCACAACCAAGCCTTCCATGGCTTCCTGCTCCTAACTTCCAGGGAGACTTCATTAACTAAGAACCCAGTAGCTGGAGTTAGACCTGAATTCAAAGTCAGCCCCTGTCATTTTCACTGACTGCATGCCCTTGAGTCAATTATCTAATCTCGCGAAGCCTCAGTTTCTTCATCCGTAAATGGGAATAATAATGATGCCCACTTGCTGGGGCTATTGGATAGCGCGTGGATGACATGAAGCAATGCGTGAGGCACAGCCCCGAGTACATAGCTAGTTACCCTCCTTATTCCTGGGCTGACGCCTACACGTGCACACGCCACAGCTTGCCTGCTAAGTGACTGCCCTTAGCTGTCTGTGCTGAGTGAGGTCATGACTGAAATGGACTCTCCTCCCAAGGCTCGGGCAGGACCTCCGAGTGCCTCATAAGAGCAGGGTCGAGGATGCCGGGGCCAAGTGCCATTGAGAGTCATGTGGTGGGGTGTTGAGTGCTTTGCTACAAACACCATTTGCCCTTTCTTGGTGCAGCTGCCTTCTCAATCCAGATGGCACAGCCTCGTGCAAATGTGCGGCAGGATTCCAAGGAAACGGGACAGTCTGCACAGGCAAGTGAAGAAGGAACGCCAGGGGCCGGCAAGTCTTGCACGGGCTGTTGAGGGATCCATGTTCCTGCACTCTGAATGGGCCTGGGCAGCTGGTGCCGGCCACTGATGGTGAATTGCATGTAACAGACAGCTAATTGTGCCTGGGGACAGGCTACTAATTGTTAATAAATGGGACCTGTTGGTTTTGGAATGGGTGGGGTCATTGCACCTGTTTTCAGGGTACAATTGCAGTAGTTTGCAGCCTTGACTGCCATTGAGATCACCTGGGCAGCTTTAAAAACCACCGATTTGTGTTGGGAACCCACAAGGAAATGATCAATGTTTGAGATGATGCATATGCTAACTATGCTGATTGGATCATTATATACATTACATATATCCCAACATCATTATGTACAATTATGCATCAATTTTTAAAAATTGTACAATTTTGTGTCAATTAAAAAAAAATTTTTACAAATCACTGATTCAATTGGCTTAGAGCATGGCTGAGACATTGAGGCTCCAGAGTGGGACAGAAAAGGGCTTGAGCCCTAGTTCTTCCTCCTACTACCCACATGGCCTTGAGTGGGTCTTTTAACTGCTCTGAGACCCCTTAGCTCATTTGTAAAATAAACATAAAACTGCCTTCCTTGCAGAGTGGTTTGATGCTAAATGACCTCTCTGCATACAATGGCAGAACAACGCAGCTGTGAAAAACCCAGCCTCATCATCAGACTCCCTGGGTTTGAATCTAAGTTCTTATCATTTACATTGCCTGGGAAAGTTGCTCGACTGCTCTTTTTACTTTTTTTTTTTTTTAATCTACAAGTTGGGGATAATAAGAGAGCCTCCTCCATTGGGTTGTTGGGTGATAACCTGAATTAATACCTGTGACAGGCTTACGACAGCCCTAGCACCTAGCATTCGGTAAATGGGAGCTAAGGTTTTTATGGTGCCTGGTGCTAGAAAAAATGGAAAATCTTAGAGACGTTTTTCCCTTAAGCACTGCGCCCTGGCAGGCCGTGGTCCACATTGTGGTGGAGCTGGATGACGAACGCACCAACTTGCTTTCTAGACCACCCTACCTTGGGGGTTCTCCCAGAATGCCGGGTGCCCTGACCCTGGTCCCCAGACGTTTCTGCAGTAAGATGTGCACAGTATGCTGGTAAAAACAGCTGGAAAGGACAAAGAACTGGAATGTTTTTCTTGCCCTCTGTTTTTGGGGGTTTAGCCGTATTTATCCCAATGCTGCCAGAGCAGATGTGCTGCCAAAGCGAGCACTCAGTGCCTGCCAGAGTAGTTTTGAAGTATCTTTCATCTCTCAGTGACTCAAGTAAAATCGCATCCGTGAATCTTTCCCTTCTCCCTCCTCCGCTCTGTGTCATCCCTCCCTTCTGTAGCAATCGACGCCTGCGAGATCAGCAACGGAGGGTGCTCTGCCAAGGCTGACTGTAAAAGAACCACCCCGGGAAGGCGGACGTGTGTGTGCAGGGCAGGCTACACGGGCGATGGCGTCGTGTGCTTGGGTAGGTGGCCATCCCTCATCCGTCGGCGGAAGCTGTGTGAGACACAGAGCCCTGTGCGATGACTCTGACGTGTGAGCTCTTACTGCTAGGACAGGCAGCTGCTGTCGCCACTGTCCAGTTTGCCTGGGCAGGAAAGTACGAGGGTGGGGAAATGTGACCACAGGGACGTGAAGGCCTGTATGTTCAAAAATCCCTTTGGAAGCGTCAAAGGGGAGAAATTGTTTCTAATTAAACATGATGGCAATGACTGAATTTTAAAACTTTTATTAGTTCCTTTTTATATAAGTAGCACGTTCTTATGGTGGAAAAAGAAGGCATTCATGCTGGGGTAAAAATATGGAGATAACGCTGTTGTTATTGTCATACGACCCCATTTTGCTATGTATGCATGTATTTTTTTAATAAAAATGGCATTTCATGATACATAGCGCTCAGCAATATGACAGAACAACTATCTGAAAATAAATACACTTCTAATTCATTATTTAATGGCCACACACTGTTCTACTATAAAGCCATACTATACTAAGTTGCCTGAATTTAACTTTTTACTTGGAAAAAAAGATTCACGTAGAAAAGTTGCAAGAATGGTACAAAAAAGACCCACGTGTTCTTTACCTACATTCACTTATTAACATTTTGCCCCAGTTGCTTCGTTTATTCTCTTTGTAAATATGCATATTTTTTCTAAACCATTAGAAAAAGAGTAAGCTATGCATATTATATTCTCTTTATCCCTAAATACTTGGGTGTGTATTTCCTAAGAATAATGATAGCCTCTTCCATAATCACAGCATGGTTATCAACCTCAGTAAACTGATTACTAATGTAATACTTTTGTCTAATTCTCATTTGTATTCTAATTTTGTCAGTTGCCCCAATAATTTTTTTGTTTTCTTTTATTTTTTTTTTTTTCCGAGAGTATTTCCCTCAGTGCAGGATCTGGTTTAGAGTCAGATAGTGCATTTAGTTGTCATATCTCTTTAGTCCACTTTCATCTGGGACAGTCAGTCCCTCAGTCCTGCTTTGTCTCCTATGAAATTGACTTTGACATTTTGGAAGGATGTAGGCTACTGCCCCAACTCTTTTCTTTGATAGCATGTCCTTTATTTTAGGCTTGTCTGATGTTTTTTCATGATCAGGTTCAGGTTACATGTTCCAGGACTGAATGTCACAGTGATTGATGTTGCATCCTTCTCGGGACATCACACCAGCGGTGCTGGGTTCCCCTCCGCCCCTCGTGTGTGATGTTAATTTTGACCCCTCAGTCAAGGTGCTGCCCGATTTCTCCACTGTATAGTTACTGTTTTCCCCTTTGCTGCTAAAAAGCAATCGGTGGGGAGTTATTTTAACACCAAGCAAACATCTCGCTCCTCATCAAAATGTTCTCCTAAGTTTAGCATCGATTGATGAATCTTCTCCCAGCCAATCTAGATTGTGATGGTTGCAAGTGATTTTTAAAATTCCTGAGTCTCTTCATGCATAGAACTGTTGGGTTAGAGTCTAAGATTCTATTGTTTCTAACATTTTGCTGCAAACGCTCATATTCATTTCACAAGCAGACAGATTTAAGCCCATAGACTGTGCCTCTGCAGGAATTAGCTCTTCTCCAGCTGAGTTCCTGCTGTATCAGAATTTTCAGGAAACTGAATCCCACTTTGCTGCCTGTTCCCTTTGGTCAGTTAGCCCTCCTCGCTCGTCCCTCAAGATACCTTCACTGCGGAACCAGGCTTGATGCTCATGCCATCTGTTGACTTTTTGCTTTAAAGAAATCAACCCATGTTTGGAGAACCATGGTGGCTGTGACAGGAACGCAGAGTGCACGCAGACGGGACCCAACCAGGTAAACTCTGTCCCCTGGGCCCTTGGGTTTCCTAGAAGGAAACTCCTGGGTCTTTAGACACAGGCCTGAGGAGAGAGGCTGAGGACTGACCTCTGAGCAGCAGAAGACAAGTACTTTAGGGGCAATTATGAAAGAACAGGAGGCCATTCTTTGGGAATGAGGAGAAATGGGGAGCAAAGGTGACCAGGAGAAGGGGCTCCCCTAGAGTGGGGAGAAGTAGCCATATGCAAATACCACATGATTCCAGAAATACCTAGAATGTCCCTGAAAAGTGCTCCTGTTTCTATTAACTTCTGATGCCCAGAATCCCAGACCTTTTTCTTTAGCTTGAGGCCCTGAAACACATGTGCCACAGCAGAAGATCAGACTGTAGGCCCTCCGCCATTCTCACGCCAGCAAACAGAGAGCTTGCAGCGCCTCTCTGGAGAGCAGGCCTGGGGAGGTGGGGAAATGTGAGGGCTACAGCGTAACAGGCTGGGGCATCCCGGGTGGAAAGACACAGGTGGGGAAGCTGGAGGCTCGCAGACCCAAGTTCCACCTCCCTCCATCTCTGTCACATGGTTAACAAGCAAAATGGCCAGGCAGGAAATTACATACATCCAAAATAGGATGACAAAGTAAGGTCTCCAGTGAATGTGCTGTCAACTCTGTTGAGCCATTCAGCAGCCATTCAGGACCAGGTCCCTCGATGCGCAGATCACACAAGTACCCAAAGTGTCCCCAAATGAGAAAAGACATTTGTCTTGAAAGGATTGTGTGTGTGTGCATGCATATTACATATTTCGGGGTTCAGTAGAGTTTTATTTCAAACTACATATGAGGTGGGGGAAATCTGTAAGCTGTTTGGTACTTGGGGCTTCTAAAATTGCTCCTCCAGACCTAGAAGTCAGTGAAGGGGGATTGAATTCTGAGAACAAGACCTTAGCTGAGGGGGGTCAGCTGCTGAGCATTTTGGAGAAGTTTTGAGCTTGAGCTGAGGTTGGGGCCCATTGTGAAGGAAGAGGAGGAGGAATAGTGAAAGCCTGCCCATGTAGCGCTGGGTGGTCCTGCTGGTGAGTTCAAGTTCCTTTAAGAACAAGCGGACATTAGCCCCAGGCCTCCACTGCCGTGTAGGAGGCTCTTGTGTGAATTAGAAAAGCCAGCCCTGGGAGGACACGCTGGGGACAGGTGCCCCTTCCTTTAGGACACAGCCAGTGAAGAGAGCAGAGGTGGGGCTTCATCCCCATGGCCCTGTGCTCCTGAGCAGAGTGCATGGGAAATGGGGTTCTGTCCCCAGCTTCCTGTGGACAGTGTCCCCTCCCTCCACTTGCAGCCTCCACCTGACCTCCTTGGCCAGCCAGTGTGTTTGGTTGTTTTGTGCGTGCACTTCCATGGGTTGCAAAGGCCCCTTCGTAGCCTCTGCTAGCCCTGGTGCTTTGGGCTCAGTGTGGGTGGAGACGAGCAAGAAATGATACGAATGGTGGTGGAATATCGCTCAGCTTCTTTCCACCCAACCTCCATCAATCAAAGAGAGAAAAGAGGTGACCCCCTGATAACAGGGACCAAATAGGGTAAGAAAGTTCAAAAAATAAAATAAAGGTATCTTGGCAACAAAGATGGGATGTGTACGAGATCCCAGTGCTTGAGTGAAATGCATCAAATGTGCTAAAATATAAGAGGGCAATTATCATTATAGACTAGCTATTACCAATATCAAACACAGACTCTCCTAACATTACCATGACACTGATGACATTTGAGCCGCACACGTGGCCGGTACAAAACCTGTCTGTGAAATGACCCCGCTGCCCTCTGCTCCCGGACAGGCCGTGTGTAACTGTCTGCCGACGTACACCGGAGACGGGAAGGTCTGCACACTCATCAGTGTCTGCTTAACCGTGAGTACAGCCCTAGGCAAGCGCCCGCAGAGCCTCGGAGCCTGGGGTGCCCCCACCCCCTTCTGGGGGGTGCAGAGTTGAGGTGATCTCCCTTTGAAAGCTTCAGAGCTGCGTCTGGGCCACGAGGCTCATTTCCCCATCACGTTCCTCGCAACGCCGGGGAGAAAGGAGAGAAGGCCCAGTCTGCTACCCCTGGCCAGCCCCTTTGGCTACAGGATCCCAGGGGGTCCCAGGTTTATGTAGCTGGTCATGGACTCACCCAAATGCAGCTTGGGCAAGTACATGGCCAGCTGGATTTCCCAAAGGCAGTTTCCCAAAGGCAGGCCATGGCACCCAGAGTGGGTCTCAGTAAGTAGCCCTTGGGAGTCAACTAATGGCCTTTAATGTCCAGTCTGAAATCTGGGTCCCTAACCAGTGATCGGGTGATAAGTACCAATGGCAGTTACCTGCTGTTTGTTTTGCTGTGTTTACTCTTTCTAGACCCCATGGGGAGGACGAGAAGGTCAGATAAAAACTAATATCGCAGTTTCTACTATTCCAGGTTTTTTTTCCAGCTTTAGCTATCTGCTGTGATATAAGAGGAATGTGCCTAAGATAGCATACAACTATTTTTTTTGTTATTTCAAAATATTAAGGGGGTACAAATGTTTTAGGTTACATGATCGCTTTTGTGATGGTTGAGTCCCAGCTAAAGATGTGCCTGTCACCCAAATACTGTCCATAGTACTGAAAAAATGCTCAATGTCACTAATCATCTGGGAAATGCAAATTAAGACCGCAATGAGCATGCAACTTTTTAAAACAGGTCATTATTTAGCTCAGATATGTGTTTTGGCTTCATCAGCAGAAATCTAGGTAAAACCTCAAGTTCCAGCCACATGAATTCATGACCTCTCTATAAATGTGGTCCAACACATTGTCTCAGCTCGGCCACAGCACATTGAGCTAAGTCTACCCACATGCTCAGCCCCTATATTGCTAATTCTTATTTTTAAAAAATGCCTCCCCTCCTTTCCACAAGGCATGTCTTTCACCTCTGAGTGACACTTCCTCCAGGGAGTGTGCCCAGATTAACCCCATAGCAACTTTCCACTTCTTACTCTCCTGGGCTTTATAAGTAGGAGTCTGCAGTGAGTGTGCCATGAGCCAACAGTGCGGTGCAGCATTGCAAAAGCTAGTTCTGTCTTAATACAGGCCTCATGACCATACTAAGGAAGATGATTCTACCCTCCCCACACAACTACCCTCCCCAGCCCCCACCATCCCCATTCTGCATGTTAGCTCTGTCTTAGAATAGAGGATCCAGTTCTAGACGCCCTGCATTGAGCAGGAGTTAGTGCAGGGGCCAAGGCCCCTCTTTCCCCCCGCCTCCAACCCGCCATGTCCATGCACACATCATTAATTCTTCCAGTCCTTTCTCTCTAAAGAGGAGTCCGGTTGGAGGGTAGAGGCTGCCATCAACATTTCAAGGATTGCCACATGGCAGAAGGGTTGTTCTTGTTCTATGTCAGCCCAGGGAGCAGGACTAGGACTGGGGGATGGATATTAGAAGAAAATACATTTCTCTCAACTCAAGGTGGAACATCAGGACTGTGCAGAGGTAGAGAGATAACTTGGGAAGTGATGAGCTTATCCTAACTCAAGGTATTTAACCACAGGAATAGAGTAACAGTTGGGTTATCAACCCAGAGGCCACTTGGATCCCTCCCAGCCCTGACTTATGTGACTCTAGAGCTTTGAGCTGGTTTGCTCATTGGGACCTGTGTCCTTGGAAAGTTGTGGATGTCCCTGAGGTCCCTTTCTGCACTAACAGTCTGGGCTTTTCCTTCCTCTCTGCAGTCTGTAGGATGTTGTTGGATCACTTCTTGTCACCGTTGTCATGTCAGTCCTGGTAGGAGCAGGCTCCCCTGGACCATGTCTTCTGATTCTCTTGTAACCCTTGACTGCAGACTAGCCCCCTGCTCTGCAAACCCCATAGGAGCTTATTCAGTCAATGATCGCTAAGTCTCAAACAAGGCAAGTTGTGTACTGCTGCTCAGAGCTTGACTATCCCAGGCCTTGTACTTCCAAAAGGATCAGAGGTTCTGTAAGCCTGCTGTCCCAGCATGTCACATCTGGAGCACTTTGCATGGTCAGCCAGGCCTCAGGAGTCCTACATCCACATGACATTTATATCTACTGTTTGCCAGGCTCAGCCACTGTGCTGGGGTACCCAGTTCTGCTCTCATTTAATTCCTCTAACAGGCCTATGATGGGTAAGAACTATTACTAACCCCATTTTACCAAGAAAGAGACTCCAGCTGTGTATTCTTTTCTTAGGGCTGTTGTACCAAATCACTGCAAACTGAGTAGGTTAAAACAACAGAAATTTCTTTTCTCCAAGTTCTGGAGGCCCCAAATCCAAAACCAGAGTGTCAGCAAGGATGTGCTCCCACTGAAGGTGCCAAGGGAGGATCCTTCCTTGCTATCCAGCTTCTGGTGGCTCCAGGCCTTCCTGGCCTGTGACTGCATCACTCCAGTCTCTGCCTCCACTTTCACATGGCCTTCACGCCCATATCTGTGTCATCTCCTCTTCTTATAGGGACTCCCTGGGCTTTAAACCTCACCCAGTTAATCTAGAATGATCTCATCTCCATATCCTCAACTATATCTGCAAAGACTCTTTTTCTAAATAAATCACATTCACAGGTATAGGCCTTAGGACTTGGATAAATCTTTCTGGTGACCACAGTTCAACCCACTACAGGCTGGAGGAGTGAAGGTCTTTGCCCAAGGTCACAGAGCTGGTACATGGCATGGCCAGAACTTGAGCCCACGTCTGTCCAACTCAAGACCCACACTCTTGACCACTTCCTGTGGTGCTTGTTCTTCCCACAAGGCACTGATGCTCAGAGGAGGGACACCTTGCTTTCCTGTTTCTATCACTGCCCACCTGAGAGCCTCCAGCTGTTGGCATGAGGACAGCACAGATACCCTGTAATTATTCTTCTCTGAGCAAGGTCCCTATTGTCTCCTTGTGTTGGTCTGGCAAGCTCTTCAAGAGAACACTGTCCTCTACATGAAACAATTGCATAAGGATAATTAGTAAGAAGCTGCAGAAAGCGGGTGAGGGTGCTGGGATTTGGAGCTGCTACAACTACAACTCTGGCCAACTTTATTTTCATAGCAGTTCTTCCATTGGCCATTTTCTTTAAAAAAAAAAAAAATGGCCACTTTGTGTTGGACAAAAGTCTCCTGGCACAGCTGACCTGGGAGAGCCTGGTCTCAGCAGCACATTCCCTTAGGAATAAGTCTCTATTCCAGGGTGGTAAAATTACAGGCCATCAGGGCCAGGCAGGGATCATTAATAAGGAGACCCAAAGTGTAAAGCTGCTGTAATGCAGCAGTGTCTATGCAACTCCAACTGACTGTCGGCAGTGCTTCTGATTTTTCAAGAAAGGTGGACATTTTTATGAATTTTTATATAAATATTTCTAATTTTTAAATTATGGTAATTAATTCCAAAAAAACTCCTTTAAACACTGGGCTAAACAAACAAAATAATCATGGAACTAAATAAGGACTCACGAACCACCAATTTCTGCTCAAGTCCCACCCACAAGGGCTAGGAAACTGCCTTCACTGAGTCAGTCCTCTGTTCCAAACTGTCGTAGTCCCCTTTCTGCTGCTATAACGGCAGGCAGTATAACAGAATACCTGAAACTGTGTAATTTATAATGAGCAGAAATTTATTTCTCACAGTTCTAGAGGCTGGGAAGTCCAAGATCAAGGGGCCAGCATCTGGTGAGGGCCTTCTTGCTGCACCATGGCATGGCAGAAAGCATCACGTGGCGGAAGGGCAAAGAGACAGCAAGATAATGAGAGACAGACAGACAGACAGACAGAAGTGGGCTGAACTTGTCCTTTTATAAGAAACCCTCTGAGACAACAGCATTACCATTCATGAGGGTAGAGCTTTCATGGGCTAATTACCCTTAAAGGCCCCACCTCTTAATACTATTACAATGGCAATTAAATTTCAGCATGAGCTTGGGAGGAAAAAAACATTCATAGCACAAACCTTCACAGTGAATTTGCCTGATGGGTACAGCCCATTAGCCTGGCAACAGAGACCACTTGGAATATAACCCTTGTCTCCCTGTCCACCTTCCTCTCACTGGTTGCCTTTGAAGGCTCCACTGACCTTAAGAGTTAGGCCTGGGTTGGAATCCTATGTTTGCTACCTACTGACTGTGGGACTTTGTTAAACATCTTGACCTCACTGTGCCTCAGTTTCCTCCTCTGTAAATTGAGATAATAATATCTCCCTCAAGGAATTACTATGGGAATTAAATGAGCTAATGTTTATAAAGTGTTTTTCTCTAGTCTTGCAATAAATACTAGCTTCTGTTTTGATTACTAACGTGGTTATGACCACTCGGTCAACCCCCTGTACGACCTTCTATCATGCCACCTCTCAGACCAGAATAGCCCTCCACTCCTAGTGCCCTGCCCAAGTCCTTGCCATGGTCAAGGCAGAGTTTAAGCCTCCTCCTCTGAGATGTCATCCCTGACCACCCCAGTGTATAGAGATTTCCCCATCCTCTGGTCTTCCATAGCCTTTGTGGTTGGAGTCACTCATGGGCATCTGCTTCATGCAGCCCATTATCATCAGTTAACTTGACAATGTCTAAATAATTCTAAGTAATTCATTAGTTCTTTGATTACAGAGACCATATGCATTTCTATATAGCCGGTGGGAAACCTTGCACAGTATCACGCATGCCTAAGTCAATGAACAGACCCTGTTCCAGGCACTAGGAATTCATCAGTGACTAAGCAGCAAAGTATTTTTTCTTAAATAGTTTATACTTAGGGGGAAGAGACAGATGCTCAGAGTGTAAACTTTTAACATGCTTTTATTTTTTAAAAATGTTTAGGTAGTGACAACTTCCATGAGGGAGATGTTTTGGTCCATTTGGACTGCTATAAAAAAAACACCATAAACTGGGTAGCTTATAAACAACCAAAATCTCTTTCTCACAGCTCTGGAGTCTGGGAAGTCCACACCCAAGGCATGGGCCAATTCCGTGCCTGGTGCACTCCCGCTTCCTTGTCTATAGATGACACGTGTGACGCCTTCTCGCTGTGTCCTCACTTGGCAGAAGGGATGCCCGAGCTCCCTTGGGCCTGTTTTTTTTTCTTTTTTCACATCAGACGGGTAATGTGCCAACATTATAACAAAGTTTGAAAACCCAGTCATCACTCTTATGAACCATAAAAGGCTCCCACTTTTAAGGGCACTAATCCAATTTATGCAGGCTCTATCCTCATGGCCTAGTTACCTCCCAAAGGCCCCACCTCCTAATACCAACACCTTGAGGGATTAGGGTTTCATCATATGAATTTTGGGGAGACACAAACATTTCGACCGTAGCAGGAGACAAGGCATGCTGATGGCACAGAGACTGGCTGGGATGGGAGGGTTGGGGGTGCTTAGCTAGGGAGATCCAACAAGGCCTCTCTGCAGAGGTGACTGGTTCCCGAACGTTGAGAAGGGAACAGCCGTGTGAAGATCCTGGGGAAATTTTACAAGCAGAAGGAACAGCAAGACAGAGGTCCTGGGATGAGAAGAGCTTGTCGTATTTGAGGGCCTGAAGAGAAAGCTAAGGAGTTAAATGTACTAGAAAAGTGTAAGCATCTGTGTGCATAACTTGGAAGGGAGTCCAGACAGCACATCTGCGTGACTTTCTCGGCAGGGCTCTGCCAGTCCGACAGACCCAGAGAAGGCAGAGTCGGGCAGGAGGGCTGGGGGTTTGCTGGGCTGCAGTGGTGCAGGGAGAGAGAGGAGCAAGGGAGGGACTGCCGTGCCTGCCTGGCCAGCAGGCTGTAGCCGCGTGGGCACGTGAGAATGCTAGTGAGAGAGAAGTAGGACCAAGTAGGCTCAAAGGAGGGGAGGTCCCTGTGCATCGCAGGAGGCTGGAGACACGGGTGTTAGAAGAAATAAGGTGAAATGATAAAAGCTGGTGGCCAGAGAGAGCAGGATGCTTGAAATAGAGCCCTCTGGCGCAGTCCACTTTAATGTTGATTACAAAGTCAGGGGGTGGCGAAGGGAGTGGGGCAGGAGCGGTAGAGGCCAATGACAGGGATGTCAAAGCTGCCAAGGACAGACAACAGGTAAGGAGGGAAAGGCAGGACCCAGGTCCTCCAGACCATTAGGACTGGAGAGGACAAGTTGGTGGGGAACTGTGGGTACCATGTGCTTCCAGGGAGCTCAGTGTTTAAAGGGGATGAGGGACTAGAATGCTTTGGAAGCCTCAATGTGCAGTAAGACCGTGACATGTGGGGTAATGGAGGGAACCGGAGCTTCACTGGCGGGGTGCAGCAAGGACAGTGATTGCAGGAGACAGACAGACACCTCTGCAGGAAGAGGTGAAGGGAGCTTACTGAGAAGAGGTGAGAATGTCGGAGAGTTCCCTAGTGGCAGTGAGTTGCAGAAAGCACAGGGCAAGGTCTGTGAGGACAGGAAGGGTGGGATGTGGGGTCCAATGACACGTGTCCAGAGCAACGTGGAGGAGAGTGTCCATGTGGTGAGTGTTCACAGGGAGGTTGGCTTTGAACTACACTGTGCTTGGTTTGTATTTTAGGTCTCTGCCCGTCTTCCATAGCTTATAAACTCTTTGAGGCAGGGACAATGTGTTCTATCTATTTTATACCCACTACTGTCTTCTATCTGATGACTGTCACCTTTCCTATGATCAGATCAGAGTTTAGCTTAAAGCTGGGAAGTATCAAACAAGATTGGTGCCTTTCTAATTAATGCCCAGATGCTGAGAAATTTTCAATTTGGCAACTCTGGGCTTACCTATGTGGGCCTAGAGATTGGCCCAGAGGGACCTGACACCTTGGGATACAAGACCAGGTGACTAAGATGCCCCCGTGACCGTAGAGAATTAATTGGAAGGCAAGTTCAAGAAAAAATGGCAAATAATAGAAACTAGTCAAAGTTAGAGAGTGAAACAAAAAATAAATTTCAACACAGAATTGCTTTGCAAATATTCACAGAGCTGGTGACCTAACTGGTCTAACCCCCCTCCCCCACCCCTTGGCAATTTTACCAGAAAAATGGTGGCTGTAGTGAATTTGCCATCTGCAATCAAACTGGACAAGAAAGGACTTGTACGTGCAAGCCAAACTACATCGGAGATGGATTCACCTGCCGTGGCAGCATCTATCAGGTAACACGAGACGTATCCCCATAAAGTAAATTCTGCTTTCCTAAATGTGCTAATAATCCAGGTAGCTGAGGAACATTCAAGACCTTTGCAAAATGTAAAGCTCTACAAAAATATGTGAGATGCTATTTTTATATAAATTGGCAATGAAAAGAAATTTCTCTATTCATGGAATCCAACTGACCTGGTAAAGAGTATAATGGAGTGATTAAGATTGACTGACAGTTCTGGAGTCAGAAACCTGGGTTTCAATTCAGTTCTGCCAGTTAGTAACGTTCTGACTTTAATAAGTATGTTACGTCACCTCTCTGGGTATCAGTTTTCTAATCAATAGAAGAAAATAATAATGGTACAACCCCATCAGGTTGTTATAATAATTAAATGAGATCATATGTGTAACGGACACAGAACACAATAGCTCAGAGACATTATGATGATGTGGATTGTTGTGTGTGCGTGTGTGTGCGTGCACACAGATACCCACGTGCCTGCGCATAGAGGACGAGGCGGTGTGATACTTGCAGCTTTCTGCCTATTATTAAGTCAGTGGTCAGCTATTTAGTTTAAAAAGGGACTAAAGCATTCTGGCTGATCAAATGTTCTTGTTAACAGAGTAACCAAATCTGCCATAAACCTATAACTGAATTTTTTAAATATTTCAACTTTAAGAAAATGCTCTGAAAACTCAGATGCTTCTGGAAATGACTGAACCTTTCTTTGGTAAATCAGATGGCAATTCTGGAAAGGTTGTGGAACGCATAGTGCGTCCGCGTAGTCCTTCCGGACATCAATGCTAAGCCTGTAGGGGAAGCTCCAAACAGGCCCATTGCTGCAGACTTGTAGCTGAGGGATGGCAGATCCTCGCAACCTTAGAAAAACCATCCCTCAATAGGTCTGTGTTGTTCTTGTATATAATTCAAGGCATTAAACAAAACTACCGTGTCGTTTGCAGGAGCTTCCCAAGGACCCGAAAACTTCCCAGTATTTCTTCCAGTTGCAGGTGAGAACATACGTGTCTGTCCAGCTATGAGTTTCACCATTAGCCTCCAGAATAAACCATTAGCCTCCAGAGGCGGTGAGGGTGGAAGATGGGACCCTGGCTTTCTGGAGTTTTCTACATAAGAATATAGTAAATGGAAAAATTCCCATCACAGCAGTGGAGAAAATAAGCATCACCGAGGCAACTGGTGAACACTTTGGGTGAAAATATTAAATTTGATATTTTTGTACATTATTTATCTGAATAAGTTCCAGATATATTGAAGAATAAAATATAAAAAACTAGAAGAATAAAATCATAAAAAACTAGAAGAAAATTTACATAATCATAGTAAAATACTAAAAAACAAAATATAAAAAACTAGAATAAAATCATAAAAAACTAGAGAAAATTTACATAATCACAGTAACTGTATGATCTTAGAATTGCAAGAAGACAATTATTATAACAGTTAAATAAATCATCTTAATTTTTGCATTTGTATTATTATCCCAGCTGTGTAAAATATTGGCATGTGGGGAGACGCTGGAAAAAATAATAGGAGTTGCGTTGCGTCTAGGTGGTGGGATCATAGGGTCTTTGTTATTTTCTTCTTTATGCTGTATTTTCAAAATCTTTGATGTAACAAGCACGTGTTAATTTTATAATTAGAAAAAAACAAACATGACTTCAATGACAGAATCTGGGTTTAATTCGAGTCAAAGACTAAAACACAAGTCTCCCCATCCAGCTTCTGCTGCTCGGGTGCCGTGGGCTCTGGTATCTGTCTGGGCCTCTACCTGTGTTATGTTAAGTCAGTGACCTGTGGGGCCGCCTTCCTCCCGCAGGAGCATTTCCTGAAAGACCTGGCCGGCCCAGGCCCCTTCACCGTTTTCGCACCTTTGTCCTCAGCCTTTGATGAGGAAGCCCAGGTGAGCACAAGACTGGGTCAAGAGAGGAGGTTTGGGGCTAGAACAGTCTAGCCCCAACACTGGGGATGTCTCTGGGCAGGAGACTTAGACTCAGGTGATGCTGACCAGCAATAGAAGGTGCTGGGGACCCCTGTTGGGGACACATCCAGGTGGATTTGGGGTAACCAAATCCATAGATTCTCTAAAACAGCCTTTTTGGCACCAGGGACCAGTTTCGTGGAAGATGCTTTTTCCACGGACAGGAATTGGGGGAAAACGGGGTTGGGGTCAGAGCTCAGACAGTGATGTAAGTGATGGGGAGTGGCTGTTTCCCACTTTCTAAAAGGCCACAGACCAGTACCAGTAGCCCAGGGGTTGGGGACTGCAGTTCTAAAGGACATTCCTAGACAAGGTAGGAGGTTGGAGAAGATTAACAATTCTCAAGTGAACCAAACCGCCCGTATATTTAAAAAAAAAAAAAAAAAAAAAGCGAGGATGGGCAGACAGAAAGATGCTGAATTAAAGGGACTTAGAAAGAAAAAAAAAAAAAGCTGGCCCTGTAACCTCTCTAAGAGGGGGTTGTACTGTGCACTGTTTCCCTGCGTATTTCACAAGAAAATTCCTTTTTTTTTTTTTTGAAGAACATCTCACAGAATTTGGGAGGCAGGAAAGGAGTTAGGACCACTACCTCCCTCCTTTTTTTTTTTTTTTTTGAGACAGACTCTCACTCTGTTGCCCGGGCTAGAGTGCCGTGGCATCAGCCTGGCTCACAGCAACCTCAAACTCCTGGGCTCAAGCAATCCTCCTGCCTCAGCCTCCCGAGTAGCTGGGACTACAGGCATGCACCACCATGCCCGGCTAATTTTTTCTATATATTTTTAGGTGTCCAGCTAATTTCTTTCTATTTATAGTAGAGACGGGGTCTTGCTCTTGCTCAGGTGGTCTCAAACTCCTGAGCTCCAGTGATCCTCCCACCTCGGCTTCCCAGAGTGCTACACTCCCTCCCTCTTGCCTGGACACTCCCTGCCCTGCAACTCGACAGCAAACCAACCCTGACTGCCCACTTCCCAGGGTGTGAGTGGGGAGAGAGGTGTAGGGTAGGGTACAGAGGTGAGGAGCGCAAAACAGCAGGTTGCAGCAAATGCTCCTGCCTCCGGCTAGAACCCTCTGACCTTTTGTTACAGATTAGAGACTGGGACAAACAGGGCCTGATTCCCCAGGTTCTTCGCTACCATGTGATCGCCTGCCACCAGCTGCTTCTGGAAAACCTGAAAATGACGCCAAATGCTACTTCCCTCCAAGGGGAGCCAATTGTCATCTCTGTGTCTCAGGTATGATGAGCCCTGTCAGGAACATGCCAGTTACCCTGAGGTTCTCTCTCTCCTCCTTTTCTGTAGAGTAATGCCAGTTACAATAATAACTACTAATGTATATTGAATGATTTCTATATGCAGGCACTGTGCTAAGTATTTGGTACGTACTAACTTGTTTAATCTTCAAAATAGCTCTGTGATAGAGCTAATATTATTATCCTTAATTTCCAAATAAGGAAAGTGAGCTCAGAGAAGTTAAGTAACTTGTCCCAGGTCACACAGCAAGTAAATACTGGAGCTGGAATTGAAACTCAGTGGCAGGGTGGCTGCAGGCCATAAATAGACCTGCTTTTGGTACCATCAGTGAGAAGCCAGAAAGGGATGAAAGCTTTCCATCAAAGCCACTTGACCATGCTGGTCCCACTCCTCCCCACAAGAGAGAAACAAATGGTGGCTGTAGAATTCATTGCAAAGGAGGGAAAAAAGTGGGGAGGGCAGTGGGTATAGGATAAATATGAAAGAGAAGCAAATGTTGATCTGCTTGTTTAATTCATATTTGAGAATCACATTGAAATTTCTGTTTTGGTCGATTCTATATTATTTGCTATTAACTTCTCTAAGTGTAAATTACATTCTTGTCTCAGTTTTCTCTAAATAATCATAAGAAAAAATGTGCTCAAGTAACTTGGATCTTCAGATTTTGCTCCCAACAATTTAACAAGTTGGTGAAGCAATTTTGTGTCTGTTTCTCTGTATGCTCATTTCTTTTTTTTTTTTTCTTTTCTGGTTGATTTCAGGGCACAGTGTATATAAATAATAAGGCTAAGATCATATCCAGTGATATCATCAGTACTAATGGAATCATCCATATCATAGACAAATTGCTGTCTCCCAAAAACTTGCTTATCACTCCCCAAGACACTTCTGGAAGGATTTTGGTAGGTAAACTCACTGTCATACTCTCCGCATGGAGTGACAATACTTTATCATCTCAATTCTGATTTGGAGGCATCATTTTGAAACATTTTGATTTTGCTGCTTCAATCTCAAGCTATCATTAAAGGCCTAGTAAACATTATTCTTGGTAGTAAACAAGTAAAAGTCTATTTTAAATTGATAAGTGGATTTTATAAGTTTTTCTTTAGTGTCCACAAGGGCAGGTGGTCTTGCATAGATTTGAAGATGGAGATGATAGATGGATGGATGGATAGACAGATAGACAGACAGAGATATCACCAAAACAGAACTTGAAGTAAAACTCTTTCTCAATTGACAGAAAAGGTAATTTTAACTCTTATTTTTACTTATTACTATTGGACAGGGTTCTTCGTTGCAGACCACAGAATCTACTATACTTAGCTTACACAAAAAAGAGGAGCTTCTTAAGATATTAGATATATCGTCAAGTCTCTGGAAGTCCAGAGCCTAATTCAGATGCTACACAGCTGGGAACAAAGCAGCCCAGGGAAGCCTACAAAGGCTGGACACCTAACCTCACCACAGGGCTGATACGGCTGTCACATCTCTGCCACTGCCACCTGTCCAGCCTAGGACATTAGAAACTGGACCATCGATGCCTTCATCATTATACTTGCTGGAAGGTCTGAGCACCCTGCTAGCAGCCACTACCACCTCCTGTTATTTCTTTCCACCAACAAGCCTTGCATAAGTGTTTCTGCTTGGAGGACCCTATATCACATATGGGCTCTAGCTGCAAGGGAGTCTAGGAAAATGTAGTGCTTACCCTTCTAGCCTCTAGAATGCAAAAAAGGAGGCAGAAGAGAGCTGAAGTGGATGCTGATGAGCCAGTCTATTCACCTGCCATGTTAGGTTACCTTTGCTTTGTCCTTTGTCAAAATGCTTTGTAAACGGTATGAAGAAAAGTCTCATGCTCATTCTCAATGTCTTTGCAGCAAAATCTTACGACACTGGCAATAAACCATGGCTACACCAAATTTAGCAATTTAATACAGGTAAAAACCTCGGGAAAAGGGGGATAAGCTGCCTAAAGAAGTTTTGTTTTGTTATGTTTTTACATCCTCCAGCTTTTGTGGGATCTGTGTGGGGAAATCCCAGTTTTCTGGAGAGTAAAGTCATTCTCTGACACCCCCTTCTCAAAATGTCATATGGTTGGTTGAGCTGTAGGATGTACATTGGCTGAGTTAGAAGGTGACATTTTTGAGGCTAGGGAGAGGGAAAGAAATTGGGATATGCCAATCCCTGTACCTGGTGCTTCACATCTGGAATTATCAAGCCCATTGTAGAGGTAGGGAAGCTGGAGAGTTGGAAAATCTATGGCTTGAGGCAGGTAGAAATTAAAACCATATCTTTCTGACTTCAGAGACTGTGCCCACAAATTGAATAGAACTTCTTGTTCAAACAAAAGATTGCAGAAGAGAGTAGGGAGGAGGTCCAGGGTCCTCCTGAGGCTCTTCCCCTCTCCCTCCCCCAACCTTGAGCAGTCCCTGAAGGGTTCTAAGAACCTGGACTCCCCCATAGTCTATAAATCTTTGCACTGGACCAACGCTTCCCAAAATGGTCTGGGTCTCTCTGGGCAGCTTTTTAGAAATGGAGACTTCAAGGTGTTCAAAATGAGAACTTCCAAGAATGTTACAGTCAAGTCATCTTTGCCTAACTACTCACCCCTAAAACCTTATATTCACCCCCACACTGTGCATCAGGGTCTGGTTGAACACGGGCTTTTAAAGGAAGTTAGCAAACCTCCCAGAAGCTCTATGAAAGGGGATAAGAAAGCCCTCTTCATAAGACTGTTGGAAAAATTAAAAGAAAAAATGTGTGTGATGTACCCAAGTCATATCAATAGAAGACTCTCAAAATGATTTCTCCTTCTTCATCTCATAATTTCTTTTTTGGTTATGTAGTATCTAGAAATCTTATAAACACATGAGAGTATCTCAATATTACACAGGTCTCAGTTTTTAAATGAAATATGAGGAAAAAATGCTAAGCTGGTTCTCCAGAAATTAAAATATCTGAGCAAAAGTAGAATTGAAAAAAAAAAAAAAGGTATTCACTAGAGTGTAGGTTTATTTTCCTATGAACAAAAGCCCAGAATTTGACTTTCTGATTTGCTCACTAAGGAAACGTAGGTCAGAATGGCTGGAGTGGGACAGGCCTCTAGTTCCTGGCTGTGTCACCCTTGAACCCTCCGGAGTCCCGATAAGCCGCGGGGTGGGGCACAGAGGGAAACCCTCAGAGACCCTCTGCCCCCAGGCTGGGCCGGCCGCGTGGACTGTGCTCTCACCAGCGACGGGCTGACTCCCTGTGTTCCAGGACTCGGGCCTGCTGAGCATGATCACGGACCCCATCCACACCCCCGTCACTCTCTTCTGGCCCACGGACCGAGCCCTCCAAGCCCTCCCCTCTGAACAACAGGATTTCCTGTTCAACCAGGACAACAAGGACAAGCTGAGGGAGTATTTGAAATTCCACGTGATCCGAGATGCCAAGGTATTTTGTTTAAACCCGGAAGTGAGTGCAGGAATGTCCCAGGGGGGTGATAAAAGTCCCCATCTCCATGGTGTGCAGGAGGCCTCAGCAGCCCCTGTCCCACTCTGTCCTCCTCTGACTAGCCATGGTGAGTTGGTTCCTACAGTATACCACGCCTGGTTCTGTTTCTTAGACCTACCCCCCCTTTATTTTTTTAATTTTAACCAAAACCCGAGAGCATCCTTCCTCTCTTCACTGCAGATCAGCCTTTTCTCTTTCCCAGTTCACATGGCAAAATGGCTGTGGACAGCAGTTCCCAAGGTTTTCCAGATGAATTCCTTTTCTTCCAATTCCAAAATTTCTAGGCAAATGACTGATTAATCCAGCTTCAATCAGTTGTTGGCCCGTGAACTGATCAACTGTATCAGAGAAGCAAGATCATGTAGGAACATGGCAGCCACTCTGAGTGCGCGACCAGGCCCCATGTCTCTCTCCAGGACTGAGCCTACCCAGTTCAGGAATAGCAAATGCCCGGACTCTGGTTCATTCATAGCGCCTGGATTGGTTTCCTAAGGCTGCTGTAACAAACTGCCATAAACTGGGCAGCTTAAACAGCAGAGATTTATTCTCTGTAGTATACAGTTCCGGAGGCTGGACGTCTGAAATCAAGGTGCCAGAAAGGTTATTCCTTCTGGAAGTTCTGAGGGAGAACCTGTCCCATGCTTCTCGCCGGCGTCTGGCGGTTGCTAGAAATCCTCGGCTGCAGGCTCA
The DNA here is from genome assembly GCA_963574885.1 of Lepilemur ruficaudatus. NCBI lineage: Eukaryota > Metazoa > Chordata > Mammalia > Primates > Lepilemuridae > Lepilemur > Lepilemur ruficaudatus. The sequence continues at coordinate 43,587 of CAUYRT010026502.1, forward strand.
TCCCTCCAACCTCTGCCTCCAGCCTCACGTGGCCGTCTTCTCCGTGTCCTTCTCAGTCTTACCCACGGCGTTCTCCTCTCCTTTCTTCTTCTTTTAAAGACACTGTTCATACTGGATTAAGAGCCCACCCTACTCCAGGATTCCTTATCCTAACTAATGACATCTGCAGTGGCTTTATTTCCAAATATGGTCACATCCTGAGGCACTAGGGGGTCAGGACTTCAACGTAACTTTTCAAGGGGCACCATGGAGCCCATAACAGCACCCCGGTCATTTCCCAGCCTAACCCACCCATCCTGTCATTGCTTTCCTATGCCAAGACTGCATCTTCGAGGACTCCCAGGTATACGTGGATGGGGGATGGACGGCTGATGAAACCAGCCAAACTCATCGGCACTTTCCTTCCAGAAGGAATTTCCAAACTCCCTGGCAGCCCATTATTATTCTTCATTTTGATTATTCCTCTAGTCATTTTGAAGCTGAAATTATTAGAACTCATGGAAGAACTTGCATCTGATTTGTTGGCTAAGCTCCTTTGGGCCGTTTTTCAGCCCACGTGTCGGGTATTGATGTGGCACCATTGCTTCTGCAGGTTTTAGCTGTAGACCTTCCCAGATCTGCCTGGAGGACGCTGCAGGGCTCCGAGCTGAGTGTGACGTGTGGAGCTGGCAGTGACGTTGTGAGTATTGTCACAGGAGGTGGGGAGGGAAGGGGGGTTAGGGACACATGCACGGCAAGCCGGTCCCCAGCCACTGCCCCTTCAAGGAGATGTTCATTTTTCCTCCATTGACAGTAAGCTTGTTTTTCCCCCTGCCTTCAGAACTGTTTTTCCTGAGAGTACATAAGTGGATATGAAAACCTGATAAATCCTAGCTGGCCTGTGCCCTCATAGCAGGTGGCAAGAAACCTCTTACACTTGTCGAGAGCAGCTTCTAGTTGAGATATATATATATGGGAATTTTTATATGTGTATAAAATTATATATACTATATATAGTACTATAAATTATATATATAGTAGAGAATTCTTTTTCCAGTGTGAGATACTCCCCTGAAGCAGGAAAGTATGCCGTCATTTCTTTCCCTTCCTTCCCAGCCCCACTGTGGCCTCACCTCCAGCCCTGTCTTGGCAGTCAGAGCCAGCTCTGCACTATACCTACCTAGATCAGCCAGTAAAGAGAAGGTTTGCGGTTTTCACCTTCCCTGGCTAGTTCCTGAACAATTCTACCTTCCTGTAATTCCATACGATGAATGGGTCTAATAGGATTAGTTCAACTGCATATAATGGCAAAGCCAAAATGACAGTGGCTTAAATATGTAAGGATTTATTCTCTCTTGTAAAGGAAATCTGGAGGTAGCCAATCCAGAGTCAGTATGATGGCACAATGGGAGAGTTGCTTCTGTTTTTCTGCTCTGCAGCCACATGGTTCCACCCTCAAAGTCACCTCAAGGCCCACTATGGCTGCTGGGGATCCAGCTACCATGTCCACTTTCTAGGCAGTAGGAAGGAGGAAGGGCAAAAGGGATGCATCTCCCAGTCGAGTCGATTCCCTTCAAGGAGTCATCCGACAGGTTCCATACAACCTTCTGCTTACATCTTATGACCAGAATCCCTTTGGTGTCTGGATTAGAATTGCATTGAATTTATAATTGAATTTGAGGAGTATTAGCATCTTTTCATTCCAACTTCTGAAAAGTTATCCCAGTGGAATTACTCTCTTGAGATCACCGGTATTGTCTCCATAGACCAAAGGCACACCTATCAGAGAAGAAGGATAGTAAAAATGCCCACTGCTTGTTCTCTGTGCTCATCGGGCTTGCAGAGCACCCTGCAAAATATTATTTAGTTCGATCTGTATAACAACCCTATGCATTAGAAATTCTGGTGGGGAAAAAAAGTGAGCCTCAGAGAAGTTCAGTGACTTTCCCGTGGTCACACAGTGCGTAAGTGAACGTGCTAGGCTTTAAACCACAGTTTTCCGGTGTTTTCCACTGAGTCACAGTATCTCCATCCCATCCACAGATGCTGTGAATTCTCTTTTTCTCCTGACAAAACTATCTACAAGCATTTTTTTTTCTTGGGGTGGGAGTGTATCCATGAACTTACTAGCTGGGTGACCTCATGGAAGGAAGCCCTAGGATTGCCGCAAGCATTAAATGAAATGCTGTATCTAAAGCCTGCTTTACATAATGCCTGGTACATGTGAAAAAGAAGTTATCATTATAAAGTTAAAGTCCACCACTTGTATATCTTGGAAAGAAAACCAAATCAGTCACTGTACTGGGTGCTGACACTAAATTAGAAAACTCGGTTACTGCACACGAGTGGCCACGTCAGCAAAGTTTGTCCCGAACCACAGGAAGGTCATCGTGCTCCACCCCGTCACCCCACTGCCGACGGCTCTCCTGTGGTAGAGGTGGTGTGGCAGAGGGCCGAGGGTGCGGGCTCTGTTTACTGGACAAGTCATTTAACCTCTCACTGCCTCAGTTTTCTCATCTGCAAATGGGTGCGAATAATAGCAGCTACGTCCCAGGGTAGGTTTGAAGATTAAAAGAATTTGCACAGGTAAAACTCTTAGAACAGTACCTGGCACACAATAGGTGCTGAGTGTTAGATAGGTGATTGATAGATATGTATATATATTGTACATAGTGTGTACATATAATATTTTTTTCCCTGTTCTTCCTGAGTCTTGCAGGTGCTGGCCGCATGTTATGGCCTGGGAAGAAGAGAAGTCTGAAAGGGATTGACTATTCTCTCTCTCTCTCATTCTCTTTCCCCCTTCTGCTCTCTGTCTCTCAGGGAGAGCTCTTTCTAAATGGCCAAACGTGCAGGATTGTGCAGCGAGGGCTCTTGTTTGACCTGGGCGTGGCCTACGGCATCGACTGTCTGCTGATTGATCCCACCCTGGGCGGCCACTGTGACATTTTCACTACTTTTGATGTCTCGGTCAGTCCTAAAAACAACACGGTAATAGCAGAACCTTGGGCCAAAGAACAGCCCTGGGACAGCGTGGAACCTGTTGTGAAACCACCGGAGGCCAGGAGAGCTGAGGGCCAAACGATGGAGCTCTTCAGATTCAGAATCAACAAGCACCTACCTAGCCCTACGTGGCCTGGAATAGTCCTGTCTGTCCACCCGCCTGCCCATCCATCGATTCCCTTGTCACTGGGGAAACAGCGTTTGGATACCAGCTGTGTGCCAGCCGTTCCACCATTCATTTTCAAATCCATCCATCTATTCAGTCACTCATTCATTCAACAAACACTTGTTCAGTTTCTGCCAGATTAATCCATATGAAATTGCCATATTTGACAGTTTGGGGCCTATAAAAATGGCAGTTTCATATGGTCAGTCCAATCTTATATGCCACCCACGCCTCCGTCATTTACCTGTTACCTAGTCATTCATTTGACAATGTTGATTGAACTGTGCCAGGCCCTGCACTGCGCTAGGCATTTTCACATTCACTCACTCATCTGTCTAGCACCTTTGCTGAGCCCCCTTTGAGCCAGCCCCTTTGCTCAACGCTCAGCTTACCCCTACGATAATCCAGTAATGGGAGTGGTAATCATCAACTCTACTATGTAAATTTGGAAATTGAGTCTCTAAGAAGTGAGGTGACTTTACATGACAAAGTTTGTCACCAGTTGGTATCAGTACCTGGCATCTCATAGGCATTCAATAAATATCCCCAATTTTTTTGATACCATTCAGCAAAGTAGATGAAACCAATTGTCCTTCCGCTATGGGGGTTGTGGCCTTTGTAATTTCCACAGTATATTCACACACATTTTTTTTTTCAGTTAATCATTTTTACTCACCAATCCCCTCAAGATCAAATAGGAGCAAGAATTCTTATCCTTACTTTACAGATCATAAAACTGAGAATCAAAGAACATACATGACTGGCCAAAAGCGTCCTGGCTAACTTAAGGTGGAACCAACACTTGCATCCACATTTCCCACTGCTACTGCCACGTGCCTGCAGGACACTGCCCTCGCCCAGCTCCGGGTAACAGGAGCTTCCCCTTCAGAGAACCAAACCAAATTGCTGAGGTCCAAGATAGACCTTCAGAATTCTCCATGGCAAAGTTATTTATACATTCTTGATCATAGCCAGAATCTTAATCAAGAATAATTAAGTCCTTAATCAAAGCATCCAGGTATTAATCAGGGACATTTCCTTGTGTTTTTCCAATGTTCTTGATTTTTAAGTGTTTCTTTTCTTGCATACTAGGGGGATTGTGGGAGCTGTATCAATACTCCCAGCTGCCCAAGGTGGAGTAAACCAAAGGTAATTAAGAATGCAATGATGTTTGGAGAGTCATAGGTTTGTTTCATTATCAGACCTCTATCTTCTGGTGTGTGTGAGGATGTGTGTGTCAGGGGGTGGGAGGGTTGCATAAATGTAATTTGTGTCATTATTTCAACAACCAAGCTGAAGAGGTGAGAGAGGGACATTCTCAGCCCAGGCAATCTGTCAGCCTACTACCCATCTCTTAGGACTGTCTAGAAACGTCCTGGGATTGTAGGCCTAGAAGGGACTTGAAAGATAATTATAATTATAAAAGTAATAGCTACATTTTGTGGGCTATTGTCCACATCCCAGGCTTTGTGCTGAGCTCTTTATATATTCATTGTCCCTATTCTTCATTATATTGCTTGTAGGAAGTTATTACCTGTACTTATGAAACAATGAGTCTCAGAGAGGGTAAGCAATCAGCTCAAGGCCACACAGCTAGTAAGGAGCAATGCTAGGATTAAGCTCAGAAAGTAATGGATAGTAATGGTTAAGCCATTGAAATTTGGAGTCCACAGGTAAGCGGTCAAATTCCAGTAACTTTTGCCAAGTCACAGGATCTATGAGTTTTGCCTCTGTAAAGCGGAGCTGATGACAAGTCTATAAGCAGTTATTAGGAAAAGTAAATTTCAAAATGTGAGTACACGTAAGTGCCTGGCACGTAGTAAGTGCTCATTAAATATTGTTTTTTATTACTTATTCCAAAGTCAAGCTCTTGCTACTCCACTGGCAAAACCTATAACAAAACAAAATGTAATTCATACCCTCCTTGCTGCACACCCTTCCTCTCTCCCTCCCTGGGCAGACACACCATTTGCAAGCCACTGTAAGGGTCAGAAAGTTCTTCAGTTCTTCATCTTGAGTCTGGAGAGAAGTCTTCCCGTGGACTCCAGCTCTGCCCTTTCCCCATCCATGTGCTTCTGCCCTTGGCCTATTGACTCCCGTAAGAAAAATATTGCCTTTAAAAAGTTTAAAAAAAAAAAAAATATCTGGCTCCCGTTGGAAGTCCGGTTTTCGACTCTGGCAGTATCTGGGATCGTCCACTGGGGGGCAGACTAGAGACCCAGAGCCCCGGTCCCCGCGGTGGAAGGTGGAGGGATGGCCCGCTCTCTTCCTTCAGGGTGCGAAGCAGAAGTGTCTCTACAACCTGCCCTTCAAGAGGAACCTGGAAGGCTGCCGGCAGCAGTGCAGCCTGGTGATACAGCTCCCCAAGTGCTGCAAGGGCTACTTCGGGCGAGACTGTCAGGGTGAGGGCACCTCTTCCTGCCTCGTGACTCTAACAGGGCTGGCTTCTCACTGTATGGCGTTTGAAAGTGCCAAAATTATAAAGAGCTGGGGGAAACACTGCTACTCGCGATTCCCAGACCCCAAAGCAATGGCTCTGGAGAGTTGTGTATCATTCCTTCCACTTTATCCAGTTGGCATATTTGGGTTTTTTTTTTTTCCACCAAATTGAGATTCTCCCTGGTGTGTATTATAATTGTGTGTCTGATTTTTTGCTTAGCATTGGAACATATAAGTGTTTCCCGTGGTGCTAAAGACACCATATTTGAGTTTTGATGCTGTGCAATGTCCGTGATGCTGATAAGCATGTCTGTTTCAGTGCATTCGATACGATTCTAACTTGGCAGGTGATAGGCTGTTACGGCACACGTGGGCCAAAATTTCCTGAGAGCCCCCCCGTTATAGGACATATAGCATTGTCCTCCCTCCATTACCTGACCAGGAAAGGGCTCTTTGCCAAAGGGCATTTGGGCCCATCCTGAAACCCCTGTGTTGGCTACAACTTCTAGCCAGTAATACATTAACAGCAGCAGCATGACAAATGCCTACAGGGCACTTCCCATGGGCCACACGTTGTTCTAAGTAGGCACATTTATTGAGTGTTGTTTCCCATGGATGACAATGCATTTACTCTAGGCAGCAACCCCTAGCGAATAGGTTCCATTGTTGCACCCACTTTGTAGATGAGAAAACAGAGGCACAGAGAGGATAAGAAGCAAGCCTCAGGTGCCACAGTCTGCCCCCAGAAGCCATGGTTTGTACTGCCATGCATACTCCGTTCACTGTACCCTCCCTGAGAGCACTGTCTCTGGATTGAGAGCCCATGTAGTCACCCAGTGCCACCCTCCGTCATGAAAGTGTGGGCCATTCATAAAAATCAATGTCATTCCTTGTATTTGTTCAGTGCTTTATATTTTCAAAATGCTCTTAGTTATAGTACCTTATTTGATCCTCACAATAACAATGTGATATAGGTCAAGCAGGCACTCTAT
>CAUYRT010026503.1:0-10237 GCA_963574885.1 Lepilemur ruficaudatus
AGCCTCCCAAGTAGCAGGGACTACAGGCATGCGCCACCATGCCTGGCTAATTTTTTTTATATATTTTTAGTTGGCCAATTAATTTTTGTCTATTTTTAGTAGAGACGGTGTCTTGCTCTTGCTCAGGCTGGTTTTGAACTCTTGACTTTGAGCGATCCACCCGCCTCGGCCTCCCAGAGTGCTAGGATTACAGGCATGAGCCACCACGCCTGGCCTTATTTTGCTTATTTTTAATTATTTTTCTTCCCAGTCCATTCATTCTCCTTTGATATTTTCTTTTATGAACTCCTGACTTTGAGCAATCCACCCGCCTCAGCCTCCCAGAGTGCTAGGATTACAGGCATGAGCCACCGCCCCTGGCCTAATATGAAATATTTTAAAAACAACTGTTAGTCATAAACTCAATGAGATAAATTCTACATCTATTGAAAGGAGTGACAAATCTTCTATGCTACGTATTTTCACATGACAGTTACAAATGCAAACTGATACAGGTGTGGCATTCTGGCAAGTCAGATACCATAGGCAGCATTGCAGTGGGTGATATATTAATATTTTCTGAATTGGTGATCATTTTTTGAAAGAGTCCCAAACAAAACAGAGTACAATATTCCCTCTGTTTAATTGGTGATTGCTTTCTAAATAGGTCATATGTGTATGTAAAATGGAATTAGATTTCAGGTTTGAAGATTATAAATGGGTTTTCCACATACATGAACCTTGATCTGTTGGGACATTTGAAGATCCCATGTGATAAAGGACAATTCTTTGTTGCACAGGTCATTGCACTGTGGGTGCATGTCTCTCCTGCCTGGTCTCAGCGCACCGAAGGCCAGCATGGCCCACTCACACATTTCCACATAGCCTCAGCTGAGACCCACTTCTTGGGTGCCACCATAAGGGGAAGAGAATCCTAAGTGCTAACAGAATTAAAGGCCTACCGTAAAGTGGGGATAAAGATGTCTGCCTCGTAGGGAATTATTGTAACAGAGGTAATGGTCGGGAAAACGGCAAAATGTATTATAAGCTGTCTCTTTAAAAACCCCCACCCTTTTTGGGAATTAAAACCTGCATTCCTGCTTGAGGCCCATAATCAAAGGGCAGAAAAATTTTCTTTATTCTTTGTTTTCTAGTATATTAAACCACAGGATATAACTCAACAGAATTGTCCAGAGCTCATCAGATCCTCTTCACTGGAGATAAGGTCGACTAAAACCACCAGCTACAGTTAAATAACAACAGCCCAAAGCCATGACATGTGACGCTGGTCACACAGACCTGAGGCCAACTTCTGAAAGCCCTTCTTTAAAAATCCCTGTATTTCTGCTTACGGGTGGGATGGAGGTTTTTGGAGACGCTAGTCTGCCATCCTCTTCATTTGCCAGCAAATTAATATACTTCTCTTTCCTTTTCCTCAAACCACTTGTCCTCTTTCCTGGTTCTCACTGATTCAGCCTCGGGGCCAAGCACTGAACTTTTGGTAGCATTATGAGAACGAAAACGAGATAATGTAGGGAGTGTGTAGCACGATGCTGGCGCATAGGAACTCCTTAGGCGACGGTAACCATCCCAACTCTCGCCTATTTCTTAAACATCTCAGACTTACTCATGTCTGAGAGCCTTAGAACTGTCCACTCCCTCTGCTTACGACGTTCTCTCCCAATCTTGCTCCTTATCATTCAAGTCTGAGTTCAGAAGGCCCCTCACCAGAGACGCCTGCTGTAACCACCTATGTAAAGTAACAAACCCCAGCCCTTCTTACATTTGCATGATCTCGCTTATTTCCTTCACAGCAGCTGTCACAACCTGAAATGGCTGTTTGTTTATTTGCTTGTGTCTCTTTATTCCCACTCCAACGCAGATTTGGTCAGAGCAGAGACTTTGTTCTCCTTGCTTCTTGCTCTGTCTCCAGCATCCAGAGCAAGGCTGGGCACAGAGAGGTCCTCAGTATTGACTGAATGAGTGATCACTGTGTTTTGTCAACCAGCATGGACATGGCTTCACTTGACACAGCTCTGGGCTGGGTGCGGTGGCTCACACCTGTAATCCTGGCACTCTGGGAGGCCAAGGTGGGGGGATCACTCAAGGTCAGGAGTTCAAAACCAGCCTGAGTAAGAGCAAGACCCTGTCTCTACTAAAAATAGAAAGAAATTAATTGGACCACTAAAAATATATAGAAAAAATTAGCTGGGCATGGTGGCACATGCCTGTAGTCCCAGCTACTTGGGAGGCTGAGGCAGGAGGATCGCTTGAGCCCAGGAGTTTGAGGTTGCTGTGAGTTAGGCTGATGCCATGGCACTCTAGCCTGGGCAACAGAGTGAGACTCTGTCTCAAAAAAAAAAAAAAAGTTCTTAGAACTGGAAGGTCTCTCAGGAGATGTTCCAGTCTAGTCTCAGGGGTCTCCCTTTGTTACAGATCGGGCAAGGGAAGGAGACTCCTTCACAGCATGGACAAGTTAAGACTTAGCCACACTGAATCAGGCACCCAGCCCCTGAGTATAAGAGGCAGGGTAAATAACTATTCATATAGTCAGCCTCAAACATCCAGGAACGTTAAAGAATCTTTTCATCCCTTACAGGGATCTGAGCAATTAATCTACATAGAAATGAAACAGAAGTAGAGCTATAGCCAAGGGCTAAGAAGTTGGTACTCAGCCCACAGCAATGCAAAAAAAAAAGTGTTAAAAGAGTATGGAGGTTATGCAGAGGCCAGAAATGCCCACCTGGAGGATTTGTCAAATACCTCAGCCTTTCTTGAAGCCAGAGGCTGTGCTGCCTGGTTTGTCTACCTCTGACTTTGATAGGTCCGTCGAGAACTGAAATTTATGAACAAATGCATATTGGACACTTTCTATATGCAAAGCAAAGGATGGAAATTAAATGACTGTTTCCAGCTGATTTCACTCCTGGATTTACTCTGAGAAACTTGGAGGGCCCTGTCCTTTCATGATAATTGAACCTCTGGATCTTCAGAGACCCTGGGCCAATTTTTGTAGAGAAAAGCCCAACCAGGCAGGTGCAGGATGCCTTAATCCTCCCCAACTCTTTGGTTGTTTGCCCCCTTAAGAACTGAGAAACAGCACATATCACTGTAGGAAGAAGAACAAGGAGTTTGGAGCCAGATGGACACTGGTCTGTGCTCCATCCACCACGGAGTATTAACTAGGACCTCAGACAACTTACAGCAACCTGCCTGTGCTTCGGTTTCCTACTTTTAAAATAGATCTGCAATACTTCTGTTACTGGCTTTACATAAGGACTAAACAAAGCTGCAATGTTTAACATATCTGTCAAAGGCCTCATGCCAAGTATTTATTTCCTTACATTCTACGTGGGAGAGTGGCAATTACCTCTAAGCAGGGGAACATGGTGGGGGAAGCTTCCCACAGCTCGGCTCTTGGAGAAAATAGAAAGAGAGAGACAAGAGGAGGATATAAAAGTGACTAACCCAGGAAGAGATGACATCTGAGTTATCAAGTAGGATGAAATTACCTTGGTTCATCATCACTAATAGCAGTCATCAGTACAGCACAGTGACTCTCCTTGGGTTTTATGTTCAGAAAACCTGGCTTCTTGTCTTAGCTCTGCTGCTTGCCAGTGGTTGGGGCAAGTTTCTTCACTTCTCAGGTTCTTTATAGGTAAAAAGGGTTTAATAACACCTGCCTTTCAGGAGTATTCAGTTACTGAAGTGGGATGTGGGATAGAAGGCATCTGGCTCCCAGTCAGACTTTTTTTAAATTTTTTAATTTTATTTATTTATTTTTTTTGAGACAGAGTCTCACTCTGTTGTCCAGGCTAGAGTGCCATGGCGTCAGCCTAGCTCACAGCAACCTCAGACTCCTGGGCTCAAGCGATCCTCCTGCCTCAGCCTCCTGAGTAGCTGGGACTACAGGCATGCACCACCATGCCTGACTAATTTTTTCTATATATTTCTAGTTGGCCAATTAATTTCTTTCTATTTTTAGTAGAGATGGGGTCTCACTCTTGCTCAGGCTGGTCTCGAACTCCTGAGCTCAAAGGATCCACCCTCCTTGGCTTCCCAGAGTGCTAGGATTACAGATGTGAGCCACTGTGCCAGGCCTTCATTGTGATTTAGATTTGCATTTCCATCTTTTCATGTATTTATTGGTCATCTATATATCTTTTTTGGAGAAATGTCTGTTCAGGTCCTTCACCCATTTTTAGATCGGGCTCGGTGTCTTTTTTATAACTGAATTGTATGAGTTCTTTACACACTTTAGATACAAGTCTTATTAGATAGGTGATTTGCAAAATTTTTCTCCCATTCTGTGGGTTGTCCCTTCACTTTTAAATGACATTTTTTGAAGCACAAAGTTTTTAATTTTATGATGTCCAAATTATCCTTTTTTTTTCCTTTTGTTGCTTGTGCTTTTGAAGTTATATTTTAGTGCTGTTTTGAAAACTATTTTTTTCTAGCTTCCTGTTCGGGGTTAGAAAAATAGTCTGATTTCCCTTTCCTGCCCCAAATTACTTAGAAGAGTAGAAACTAATATTTACTGAGCACTTACTATGTGCCAGCCTCTTGTTAAGAGTTTAGACAGCTTGAGTAACCAGCCCAAGATCTCGGAGATAGCAGGGATCAGTTCAGCTAACCTGACTCGAGAGCCCATACTCTCAGCCACTTCACTCCCCACTGAATGTGTCTTTCTCATCTTGACATTCACTTCATTTTTGCAGAAGGAAAATGGTAACTGCTGTTGGTGTTGGACAAGTTACTCTTCCTCTGTTCTTTGTTCCTTTCCCTTCCCTGAAGTGAGTCCACTGCCCCACCCGTTCTAGGACTGCCAGGATCTACAAGCTCTCCAACACACACATGTACTCATCCAAAAGGGCAAAACAACACCTTCATTCATGACACAGAATACTTAAAGCCCTGATGCTCCAAATGCAGTCTCTCCCTGACCTTCGCCCCACCCTAACCATGCGAGTCTTTTCCTTGGTTGTGATAGCAGAGGGCTTGACGGTGAGGGGAAGTTTTGAGTCTCCTGCAAAGTGAATCCCACTCTGTGGCTTGCCTTGGAACCCACACTAAAGCCCCAGGTCAAAAAAATTAATTAACTAATTAAATAAGTAAAATAGTTCAACTGTCCACTGAAACATATTCATTCGGAGCAGTAGATGACAAAAGCAGTCAGAATACCTTCTCCGTTCTTCCTTTCACTTTGACAATGTTGACGTTTAAACTTCAACTTTATTATTTTTGTAAATAAGTGAGGTCAGAATTATCCAATGGGGCTGGGCATGGTGGCTCAGGCCTGTAATCCTAGCATTTTCAGAGGCCAAGGTGGGAGGATCGCTTGAGCCCAGGAGTTTGAGACCAGCCTGAGCAAGAGTGAGACCCAGTCTCTACAAAAAATAGAAAAATTAGTCAGGCGTGGTGGCGGGAGACTGTAATCCCAGGTACTCAGGAGGCTGAAGCAGGAGGTTCGCTTGAGCCCAGGAGTTTGTGGTTGCAGTGAGCTATGATGGCACCACTGCAGACCAGCTCATGTAACAGAATGAGACTATCTCAAAAAAAAGAATTACCCAACAGGAGCTCAAGAACTTCTTACCCCACACTCCACCCCCATTCCACTGTGTCCAATTGCCTATCAAATCCGTTTTAATCTACTTCTGCAATGTCCCTCAGCCTGCCTCTCCCATTTCATCCCTCCTGCCACTGCGTCATTTCAGATCCTTACCATCTCTTAGGTGGACTAACTGGTCTCATTTCTCAGTCTTTTCTTCAATCCAATTGAATCAAATTGAATTATCTCTTCATGGTTGTCTTCCTCAGCAGATTATGAGATCCTTAAGGTCAGAGACCAAAAATAATTAATTTCCCTAGAACCTAACATAGAGCCTGCCATCTACAGGCATTTAATTAGCATTTGTGAAAGAAATACTCAGTTTCATAATTTTCCCACTGCTTGTAAGTCCTTCCCAAAAGACCTTGTAATAACAGCAGTTAAATCGCATGTGACCCAGGCGTGCCAGAAATGCCTTCCTGGTCTGCTATGTGGATGGGCTTTGCTGGTACTCGAAGTGGAATCAAGGCCAAGTGGTATCTTATCTCTCATGATTAAGAGTCATTTGCTGGCCTGTGTATGGACAAGAAGATATAATACTTTTTCATCACCCATCACAAGGGTCATGGCCGACATCTATAACAAAACTCAGGTCAGTAAGAGAAAAGCATAACAAATTTATTTCATAAAGTTTTACATGAGATGAGAACCTTTGGAAATGAAGACTCAAAGACCCAGGGGAAGCTGGGTATTTTTATGCTTAGGTGTGATAGAAAATGGACAGCCGTGTAGGAATGAGATTGGACCACAAGAGTATGACCAAATGGTAATAAACTGAGGGGGGACCCAGCATGACCTGTTTCTTCAGATTCTTCTTGTGTAGCATTTCTTCCTCTGGGTAGGACCCCTGTCAGAGGAGCGGGGAGAAGGTGGACGAGTGACATTTCTACGTTTTATGGCTTGCTTTGTGGGAGAGGAGTTCTAGTTTCTATAACAAACCTTGGGGAAGAGGAATTCTGGTTTCTATGACTCCCTTCAGGGCAGGAGACAGGAGAGCAGGAGAAGGTCAGAGAGACCTTGTTTCTGAGACCTTCCAATCTCCTTCAGTTCAAAGTACTCAGCACACCAGAGCACCATACTTTAGGGCATCATGTTCTGAGCTTCAGCACCAGTAAGCTTCTCCTTATCTTAGTTGTGGTGGAGGGTTTGGCCTTAATCTCCCTCAGAGCCATCTCTGCAAGGGCCCACCAAGTGATCCGGACATTTGTTTCCCAAATACATCCACATTCATTATCCCAAGTTCAAACACTACTCCCACCCAACACTGATAAAGGAGTAACCAATTTTTTCCAAAAAATATAGGTAAGTATTGCAAAATCATTCAGAGGAGAGGGACCAACCATCATAACCCCATCCAAGTAACCTGCTCCCTACTACCACCTGAGGACAGGTAGAGGTGAGCAGGCAGGAAAGGGCTCACGATTTAGGCCCTCAAGAGATTTCCCAAAGAGCTGCTACCTTGCCCTCTAATCCTATCTCCCCAGGTCTCTGCTGTCCTCTTAGATCCTCAAAGATCCTTTTCTAACAACCCTGTCACTTTGCCCTGGAAATCTGCCCCATTCCCCATAAAAGGAAGTGGTCCCAGTTGCTGCTGTCTCTTCTTATTAAGTGCAAAGGTTAATGCCTTGGGCTACGCTGGATGTTAGAGGAAGATTTCCTCTGCCCAGCCTTCAGCTAGCTCCGAAGTGAGAGGAATGTGGGCCGGTCCTGTAGCGAACTACTTTAAATGCTTTCACTCTTGGGCAGCGAAGGCTGATGTCTGGGGCAAGTTTCCTCCTGATTTACTTAAGGACAAATATTTCCCCAGGGACTGTATTACCCTTCTTCCAAAGACAATGGGGGCCAGTAGCACAGGAGCAAATTATTTTTCAGCCTTTTTTTTTAAGAGACAGGGTCTATGTTGTCCAGAGTGGCCTCCAGCTCCTGGGTTCAAGCGATCCCCCTGCCTCAGCCTCAGGGGTAGCTGGGACTACAGCCTACAAGCATGCTTTTTTTCATCCTATTGATATGTTCTTCTCCTAACCCTATTATTAAAACTCTGGCATTACAGTGGTAAAGCAGTTTGTGTTTCCTACCAGGACCTATTTCGTTACAAAGGTCCCTCATCAGTTGAGAATGTTTACCTCTGACTACAGGATTTTTTGGTCCCCACATCTCTCCCTAGGTGGAGTGCAGTGGGGAGGATCTCACCCTGTCACAGCTACAGACAGAAACTAAGAAGTTTGCACACAGAATTAACAAGGTAATTGTAAAGGCTATGTTTTTGGATTCAGGGCTACATCTATAAAGGGTCCTTAAAAAACTGATATCCTGGCCAGGTGTGGTGGCTCACACCTGTAATCCTAGCACTCTGGGAGGTCAAGGCGGGCGGATCGCTCAAGGTCAGGAGTTCAAAACCAGCCTGAGCAAGAGCGAGACCCCGTCTCTACTAATAATAGAAAGAAATTAACTGGCCAACTAAATATATACAGAAAAAATTAGCTGGGCATGGTGGCGCATGCCCGTAGTCCCAGCTACTTGGGAGGCTGAGGCAGGAGGATCGCTTGAGCCCAGGAGTTTGAGGTTGCTGTGAGCTAGGCTGACGCCACGGCACTCTAGTCTGGGCGACAGAGTGAGACTCTGTCTCAAAAAAACAAAACAAAACAAAACAAAAACAAAAACCTGATATGTTTAATTTCAAAGGAAACAGTGAGACTTCTAATTAACATGTGCCTTTTTGCCTAGGACCTAAAGACTCATCTTTTCTTCCAGCTCACTATCTGCAAAATGAAAGAAATCAACCTAAGATTTCCAGTAGATTCTAAAAATTCACTGTAATTCAACTAACATCTACTGAATATTTGCTATGTGTAATATTGGATAATGAAGATGCAATTTTGTGTCATTTAGAGAAAAATTCCCATGGTTTTACAACCTTGCTTTGAGAAATAACATGCTAGAACAATGGTTGACACAGAGTATTATTCTTTTGCTATATCAGCCTAACAGCAAAGGAAAAAAATATTTTTCCAGAATGATTTATCTGAAAAACCCTAAATCCTACTGGGGATTCTCATGGAATAGGTCATTGTGGTTCAAAAGTTAATGGAAAAGCATTCCAAATTCTTTCTGTTCTTTCCTTCAATAGTGACTTCACTTAACCTTGACAGTGAGAAAGAGACTTCTTCAAGGAAAAACAACTTTGAAAGGAAAAAGGAATTTAAACAGTAATTCAATCTTAACCATCTTTTCAACTGGAAATATGAGCATATAAACAGTGCCAGAAAATTGTATTAAAGGCATAGCTGGGGAAAAAATGTAATTTTTTTCTTAAACTCCTGCAAATGACAGAAATCATTCATGGGAATCAAAAAGGGAACCATCTCCAAGGGAGAAACACTGCTATTTTACCAGTGGGTCTTCAGAAATACCCTAACTTTCCACTCACCCCTGTTCTAAGAAATCATCTACCTCCACTGGAAAATTCCAGGCATAGGCAAGTCTATTTAACTTACAGTATAATGTAAATAAAAACATCATCTGCCAGAGTATTTCCATCATTTATCCAAATAGCCTTTCTAAAATATGATACATTATTACCAAATATACTCTAAATTCTCAGATGCATTTGCCCATCTACCTTTATTTTAATGGCAGATTCTTTTTTTTTTTTTTTTTGAGACTGAGTCTCACTTTGTTGCCCAGGCTAGAGTGCCGTGGCGTCAGCCTAGCTCACAGCAACCTCAAACTCCTGGGCTCAAGCAATCCTTCTGCCTCAGCCTCCCGAGTAGCTGGGACTACAGGCATGTTCCACCATGCCCGGCTAATTTTTTCTATATATTTTTAGTTGGCCAATTAATTTCTTTCTATTTTTAGTAGAGACAGGGTCTCGCTCTTGCTCAGGCTGGTTTCGAGCTCCTGACCTTGAGCGATCCGCCCGCCTTGGCCTCCCAGAGTGCTAGGATTACAGGCGTGAGCCACCGCGCCCAGCCTATTTTGGGACTTTTTGATAAAGGCCATTCTCACTGGAGATAAGTGATATCTCACTGTAGTTTTGATTTGCTTTTCCCTGATGATTAGTGGTGTTGAGCATTTTTTCATATGTTTGTTGGCCATTAGTCTATCTTCTTTTGAAAAGTTTCTTTTCATGTCCTTTGCCCACTTTTTGATAGGGTTGTTTGATTTTTCTTGCTGATTTGCTCGAGTTCATTATAGACTCTAATTATCAGCTCTTTATGGGATGTGTAGAATACAAATATTTTCTCCCACTCTGTAGTTTGTCTATTCACTCTAATGATTCTTTCCTTGGCTGTGCAGAAGGTTTTTAATTTGATCATGTCCTATTTATTTGTTTCTGTTGTTGCTGTGATTGCCTTTGGGTTCTTCTTCATAAATTCTTTGCCTAGGTAAATGTCTATAAAGAATTTTTCCAGCATTTTCTTTTAGAATTCTTATAGTTCCATGTCTTAAGTTTGTTACCCATCGTCAGTTGATTTTTGTGATTGATGAGAGATGTGGATCCTGTTTCAGCCTACTAATGTGACTATCCAGTTTTTTCAGCACCATTTATTGAATAGGGATTCTTTTCTGCTTGTATGTTTTCATTTCCTTTGTCAAAGATCAGATGGCAATATGAGAATGGTTTTATATCTGGGTTCTCTGTTCTGATCC
>CAUYRT010026504.1:0-52604 GCA_963574885.1 Lepilemur ruficaudatus
GCCTGTCTTCCCAAGGGTGGGGCCCATGTTCTCTCTGCTTCAGGGTCCCTCACAGCACCCAGCCTCGTGCCTTGCAGACAGAGGACAGGCAGCACAGCACAGAGCTGCCAGGGAGCGTCAGCTGGCTTCTGTTTCCCAGGACGTGCGAGATTTATCTCCACTGCAGCTCCAACCGCAAACCTGACGGTCTCTCCAGAGACATAAAGCAAATACTTAGAAACTGCCCCCAAATGAGATGCTCACTGAGCCCAGGACCTCCTGTCTAGCCTGGGCCAGGGGCAAGAATCCTGTTTTCTGCGACTCTTTTTGCTCTAATGGTCAGGTTCACAGGCTGTACGTGTAATCTGAAGCATTCGGTAGCGATCTAATTAAATGTTAACACATCATTAAAGTGATTTGCGATAAGCACAGTTAACAGTTTGATAAATCCATTCCGGGCTGACTCCATGCTGAAAACAATCACTCCTCATCAGGCGTGGGCTGTTGACGTCTGCTGAATGTGGAGGGGACACCCGTGCAGCTGCCATGCACCCAGCCCCGATCGCGGTGCCTGGGGACGTGGCAAGGGCTGTGTGTGGACGTGGAGATGGGGCGGAGCGCGGGCAGCAGTTAATCCCAGGTCGCTGGCGTCTGGGTGTCACAGTGCGGCTAGCACGCCTTGCATGGGATTAAGGAAGCGGCTGCTCTTGCCCCTGGTTGACACTGCAATGACAGCGGCCTCCTGATTGAAGGCTGTGAATTATTGCTTGTTAATGGGATTAATTGCCTCAGGAATTAACTCTGCATTTCTGTGCACCTGATGGTGTGGGCGGGATGGGAGCTGTGTTTCTCTGTGAGTAGGAAGCAGGGGAGACACTTCTGGAGCGAAGCGTTTCTGCTCAGGGGAGGCAACAGCCTCTGAAAATGCACAACGGCCTCATGGCAAAGCTCTACGTGGAGGAAAATCTCGCAGTCCTCGAAGACATAAAGGGGCCCTGGAATATCAGTGGCTGTGGGAGCAGGATGGTGCCGAGTGATCATCTGATCACCCCTCATTTGACAGCCAGGGAAACTGAGGCCCAGGAGGGGGCGACCTCACTATGGAGGCTGAGAACGTTAGCGCCAGGGCGGTCACTGGAGCCTGGCGCGTGTGGTTGGTGAGCAGGTCCCCGGCATGTGTCAGGACGGCTAGGCTTGGACCTCAGCCAAGCTGCTCAGGCCAGCACCCAGGGCCCTCCGTCCCCCCGCAGGGGTGAGGGTGCGGGTTTGAGTGTCAGCACACTTGGGGTGCCTCCCACCCTCCTCCAAGTGCCCGGAAATGAGGCTGAAGATTCAGATCCAGCCGAGGCTCCTTTTCAGTTGCTCAGTCCCATGACTCCAGGGATTGGGCTGAGTGTCCCTGCTCCGCCCTCCTGCCCCTTGCTGGCTGCAGTGTGCCCTCTGAGCTGGGCTGCAGCCTCGGCAGATGGCTGCTTGGCCGGAAGGCGGGCTGGGAGCCTGGATGCCTAACCCCTGAAAGGGCCCACCTCACAGTGTCCCTGTGAAGATCAAATGAAGCAACGTGTGAGAAGCCCTCAGCACCTGTTAAGGGCCTGCCGGTGTCAGCGATCGTCATGACTACTGTCTTGGCAGGGATGGCGTCTGTCAAGTTTGCACAGCACCTGCCCTGGCACTGAACTGCAGTGAACTGACACCTGTGGTCCCTTCTTTGAGGACCTCGTGATGAGAAGAGCAGGCAGGCCAACAGTGTCAGGCCCAGAGGAAGGGCAAAGCTGAGGTGGCGCGGAGCAGAGGAGGTGACAGAAAGCTTCGTGGAGATGTGCGCTCGCCGGATCTGGGCCTTAAGTCACGAACCAGGCAGAGCATGCACTCGTAGGTGTGTGTTCGGGTGGAGGGAGCGGGAAGGTGGGGAGGGGAAGTTCCGGGCGAAGGCAAAAGCCCACGTGAGGCCAGAGGCTGAGGTTCTGAAGAGCTGGGAGTGTCTGGGCGTTTCTGGTGCTAAGGGACCGGAGGGGAGGGTCTTAAATCGGACTTGCGGATGGACAGAGACCATAAAAGGCAGAAACTTGAGATCTCTGCTAAAGAGGAAGAACTTTGTCTTACAGAAGATACGTGGGTCATGAAGGGTTTTATCCTGTCTGACAATCTTATACTTGGAGTATTCAGCCTGCTTATGTTCTATTAATTACTGATATAAATGGATTATATTTACTATCTTACTATTTGTTTTCTGTTTGTCCTCTCTTTACTTGCCTTCTTTGAATTAATCTATTTAAAAATTATTAGCCTATGTTCCTCTATTAACTTATTAGTTCTAGTGGTGACCTACAGATTAAAACACACATTATTCACTTATGATAATACAATAGAAAGGATTCCTTTCACCACATTTCCGATGCTGTTAGATCCTTGGAACACTTACATTTCATTTACCCTGCCATGTGTCACAATATCATTTTTTGGCCATTTATTTATAAGTATGTTTTAAACTCCATACTACACTATTATAATCATTTTGAACAGTCAGTACTCATTTATATTTATAAACATGTTCACCCTCTTTTTACTCTTATCCATTCCTACATTCCTGTGTTTTAGCCAGATTATTTTCCTTTTGCCTACAGTATCCATTTTAATATTTGTTTTAGTGTGGGTACGCCAGTTGCAAAGAAAGAAACAGTTTTTGTTTGTTAAAAATGTATGGCACTCTCATTTTAGAGGATAGTTTATCAGGGTATAGAAAGCAAGATCATGTCTTTCAGTGCTTTAAAAAGGTCATTCAATGGTCTTGTAACTTCCATAGTTTTCTTGAGAAGTCAGTTTATTTTCTCAAAACTGTTTTCCTAAAGGTAATGTGTATAATGCATTGTTTTTCCCTTTGGATATTCTTAAGATTTTCTCATTGTATTTTTCTTAAAGATTTTATCTTGTCTTTTTTGTTTCTTCCCCCCCCCCAGCAGTTTTACAATGATGTGCCTAAGTATAATTGGTTTTGTTTTATTCTTTTGTATTTCTCCTTGTTGGGATTTGCAGAGCCTTTTAGATTTGTGAGTTTGTTTCTTACAACTAATTTAGAAATATCTATGTCAATATTTATTCAAATTTTCTTCTGCCCCATTATCTTAGTTTGCTTGGCTGCTATAAAAAATACCATAAATTGGATGACTTAAGCAACAGACATTTGCTTCTCATAGTTTTGGAGGCTGGGAGGTTCAAGATCAAGGTGCTGGCCCATGTGATTCCTAGTGAGGGCCCTTTTTCTGGCTTGGCAATCTTCTTGCTGTATCCTCACATGAGAGATTGAGGGGGCAGGGGGATATCTCATCTCTTCATGCAAGGGCATTAATCCAATCATGAGGGCCCCATCTTTATGGCCTAATTATCTCCCAAGGGTCCTATCTCCAAATGCCATCACTTGAGGGTTAGGGCTTTAACATGAATGGGGCGGGGGAGACAATGCAGTTCAAAACACCCATGTGCTGTCTCTTCTTCTTCTGGGACTCCGATTTCAAATACATGAGACATTTGCATACTGTGCTGCCTGCCCTTTGCTCTTTTGTGCATCTTCCATTCTTTCTTCTCTGTGTGTTACAAGTTAAATATTATCTATTGACCTGTCTTCCATTTAACTAATCTTATCTTCTATTGTGTCTACTCTGCTATTAAATCCATCTATTGAGTTGTTAATTTTGGATTTTTTTCATGTTTAGATTTTTTATTTGATTCTTTCATAGATTCCAATTCTCTGTTGATACTTCCCTTTAAAAAATCTATTTGCTCTATAATTTACTTTTTTTAAACATACATTAATTATGGTTATTTTAAAGTCCTTGTCAGCTAACTCCAGTATCAAGACAAATATTGTGTCTGTTTCTATTGTCTGGTTGCTTCCTCAGCTTTCATTTGTATGATTCTGCCTCTTGGCATCCTAATATTTTTTATTTATTGGCAGATATTGTATATAAAATTAGGCTTCAGGTGGACTTTATTTTCTACCAGAGAGAGCTCCCCCTTTTCTCTGCTGGGCAGATAAAGTGTAAGCTGATGAGTATACGGCGGGGTTTCAGATCAGGTAAGGTTCAACCTCCTTCTGACACACCCTGTTCTCCGGGGCTCCCCTCCAGGTCCTCACCCGAGAGTCATTGTATTCATGGGTTCACTCATCCTGGTGTGTCTTTGCCTCTTTAACCCCCAGACTGAGGAAAATTCCACTCTGCTTTTCGGAGATTTTACCCTGGCATTTATCCTCTCTGCCCACTTCCCAGGCAGCTTTGGAATCTGGCAAATATCTCAACAGGGAAATTGCCCATATTTTTGAAGCCCTTAAAGCTGCCAATTTTGTGACTCCAGCTCTGCACAAGCACCCAAAGCTCCAAGGGCTTCTTGGGCCCTCCCTGCCCACCCTGAGCAAGCATGTCTTCTCTGCCTAGGATCAGCCGAGTCCCTGGGAAACACGTCTGTGCATGGTCAGCCCCCCAAAACCAGATAATTTTGGTTTTAAGGAGGACAGAGATGTGAAGTCCGGGAGAGCAGTGCAGAGATGGTTGTCACAACAGGCAGTCAGAGCCTAAGCAGGGCTATAGGGGAGGTAACAGGAAGGAGGTACACAGGCCTCTGCCTTCTGAAATCCTGGCTTTTTGGCCTACGGCATCGTGATGCCTTTAAATAGGTGATTTTGCACTCAGTCTGCCACAAACTCTTCTGCCCGATGCAAAAGCTGGTGATTGGGTTAAACAAGTGAATTGCACCAGTTGTTTGGAGAACTTTATCTGCAGGATCTGTCCGCCTTTCACCATGATGCCTTCCTCTAAGCCTCGCTTGTCCAGTGGCTGTTCCCGCTGCCCTCAGGCTGCCCCACGTCCACCTTCTCCTCAAGGCTTCCTGGACAACCCCATTCAGGACCCCACTGCCTCCCCCAGCTCTGGTCCCCCTTCCTGCCTACTCTTCTCCTTGGCCTGTCCCTAGCTGACACAGCACATGTTACCTGTTTCTTTGCAGCATGTCTGCCTCCTCCAGTGAACGTTAGTTTCCCAGGGCAGGAATTTTTATGTTTTGTTCATGGCTGGATATCAGGCCAACATCAGTACCAGGCACATAATATGTGCTCAATAAATATTTGTCGAATAAATATTATGAGTCCTATTTAACAGATAAGTAAACTAGGGCCAACTTTAAATAACTTAAGCAAAGTTATATAATTTTAACTTAAATAATTCAAGCAAGATTGCACAAAAGCAAAAGCAGCAATGTTTCTATCTCTTAGGCTAGAGAAACTGGACTGGACAGGGTATAATGACTCTAGGACACTTCCTGGTAGGTTTTTCGTTTTTTGAGTGAGCCCCTGATATTAACATGTATTCTTTTACATTTTTTCTTTCTCTGGAAAGTTGGGCTAACATTTTTTAAAAATCATTAATGGAATTAAAGGCTCTGATTTAGCAGTAAATAAAGATGTCTGATATATGGTGATCAGAAACCTTGTAACAGGTGGTTCAAACCAGTTTTTCATTAAATAACTGATAAAAAAGAATGTGAGGCACAATGGGACCACAGAACTTGCCCAAAGTCATCCTGCAGGAGGTGATTGGCCTGGGTCTGGCGTTAAACTGTAATGGGAGATGACACACGATTCACAGAGCTAATAGGACACTGCTCTGTCTTTGCTAGCTCTACTCCGAGATAATGAGGAGGTGGCGTTTGGGTAAGGTTTTGAAGGATGAGTAGGAGTTTACAGATGAAGAAAATGGGAAGGGCACTCTATCCAGAGGGAACAGCATAAGGAGGACACTGGGAGAAGCTCAGCAGGATGGCAGGAGCTGGAGGAGACATGAGGGGGATGGGGCTGGAGAGGGAACTGGGCATTCATGGCCCAGGGAGCTAGGCTCCTCCAAGGCGGGTGGGAGATATTTTGGTTTTAAGGAAGACAGAGACGTGAAGTCTGGGAGAGCAGTGCAGAGACGGTTGTCACAACTGGCAGTCAGAGCCTAAGCAGGGTGATAGGGGAGGTAACAGGAAGGGAAAAAGGTAGGAGATGACCCTGCTGCCCAGCTCAGGGGGGCTCGGGCGGGTGTTAGGTCTCTTGGGCTGTCCGTTGTGCCCTGCGGGAGCGCAGACCTGTGTCAGGCTCCTCCGTGGCCCCACCAGCTGCATTAGCTCAGTCACTCACCAGCCAGAGCCCCAGTCCCGGGCCCTGGGGACCCCGAGAGGAGGAAGCCACCAAAGCTTCTTGGGGGGGAGACAGATGCACAAAGAGGTTATTGGTGAGGGGTGACGGGCTTGCCCTTGGGGACAGGGGACCACCCCCTTTGGAGACATGTTAAAGATGCAGGGAGAGGGAGCACAGCTGGAAACATGAACGGACATTCCCAGAGAGAGGAACCAGGCCGTGGGCCATGGGCTGTGGGCGTCCCAGCGAGGAGGAAGCCGAGGCGTTGGGAAAGGCCAGGCTCAGGAGGTCCTCAGGGCTCAGGTCAACAGAAAGCCCACCTGCCCGCCCTCGCCAGGCCAGGGGGCTGCCCTACCAGAAATCCCTGTTCCAGCATGGGGGAAATGCCAGCACCTTTGAAAGGGTCCCGTCAGCAATGAGTGCTGGTTAGGGGGGTGTGCGCCCACTGTGAGTGACCAGCTGGGGCACAGCCCTGGGCCTGGCGTGGGAGAAGGTATTGATCGATCGGGGCGGCCAGGCTGAGGGCTTGATGGATGGGACACTTGGGTCCCTGGGCGCACAGCACAGCGTGCCCACATTAGGCCCGCTGGCGCCAAAATTATCTAGAAAGCCCATCACAGACGGCGGCACGCAGTGCGCACTAAAACGGCAATTATAGGGCTAGTCATTAATTAAAGAAGACCTGCATTTTGCAGCAACTCACAGGCAAACACTCTGCTCATTCGTTTGTTTATTCATCCAGCGTTTAGCAAGTGCGAGTGGGAAGGGAGGCAGAGCTCAGCCTCAGAGGCGGTGGGCCTGGGTTTGAGCTTGGTCTGTGCTGCCCCAGCAAGGCCCAGCTCTGTGCGCTCGGCCGGGTGGCAGCGCGCAGCGGCCAGATCCCTGCTTGCTGCCTTCCCCTGGGAGGAGGTGTGGATGGGAACAAGGTGCAGCTGGAATGAGATCCTGGTGCTCCCAGCCCGCACTGGTAAAGCAGGTGCCATGGAGCTGGGAAGAGGTGACACTCAGAGGACATTGCCCAAGCCCTCTGCGTCCACAGCTCCGCCTGCACTTGGTCTCAGCTGTTCCTAAAACCCAGCCCTCACTGCGGAGTGGTTCTCTGCTCCGGAGGGACCCGCCAGCCCCCGGCCCTGCCCACTGGGTTTCTGCCGTCAGGTCCTGCCCTGGTTGCCCCCTCCCTCCAGCTCAGTCTGCACTTGTCCCTGCAGTCCTGCGCCCTTGTCCTGCACCCCCACCTCCGGTCCTGCGCCCTTGTCCTGCACCCCCACCTCTGGTCCTGCACCCTCGTCCTGCACCCCCACCTCCAGGTACCCAGGCTGTGGGCTCCTGCTCCAGCCACTCTGCTCTTCCCAGAGCCCTCTCTGGCTTCCCCACCATGGGTGTTGCTGGCCTGGGCCCACCTGGCCCCTTCTCTCCTTAAACACGTCTCTACAGACTTTCTTTCCTTTCTCCCTCCTTTTAGGCTTAGGCATGTTTAAAAATTGCTTCCACAAGACTAATTTCTTTAGCCCTAATTTTTTTTTCTTTTTCTTTATTGAAGTATAATTTACATTCCATGCCATTACTCCATTTTAAGTGTATAATTAAATGATTATTAGTAAATTTACCAAGTTGTACAGCTATTCACATAAATCAGTTTTAGAAGGTTTCCTTCCCCCTATTGAGACCCCTAATTCCCTTCCCCAAATACATTTCAAGCATGCCCCTCCCCTCCACAGCACTCACTGCATCCCTCAGATGTGGGTCTACACCCCACCCCCCGGATCCCCAGTGAACACCACCACCATTTGCTTTAGCTCTAATTTTTTTTAAATGCTCGAGACCACGATGACGGGCAATTGGAATCTTGGAAAAGAAAACCTAAATTAAGTTCCTAAATCCGATATCGGGAGGCAAAACAACCAGACACAGAGTTTGAAATGTTGCTGCCGCAGTGACATTGAGTCATTCCACTGCTGTCGCCGTGAGCACCTCGGACTGAAAGGTGGCCCCGCCTGCTCCGTGCGACAGCAGTGCAGAAGGAAACGTGTGGGACATCTTTCATCTGAGTCTCTCAAAGACACTTCAAAACACATCTATTATTTATAGAAGTCTATACAAAGGGTCATAATAGGGCTGAGAGATTACTTGTGATTAACCAGAACATGGGTGAACATGATGATCTGGGAAGTCAGAGCAGAAAGCACATTTGGGGCCTGAATGCTCTGGACAGTTGCTGGTCACAGAGGTCGACTACATCTCCAGGGTTAGGGCCCACGTCTGGTGACAGTGCCAGTGGGCCACGGCCTGGCCGCGTCGCTTAAGTTGAGTTGCTCTCAGATGCCGCCTTCAGCTCCCACCCTGGAAACCTGCCTGGCCTCAACGCCCATCAGTCAGGAGAGGGCAGGATATGCCACAGCGACGAGCATCCCCGGAGCTCACCTGGGACGGGGTCTGTGCTGGGCAGATGTGTTGGCCCTGCCCTGGCGCCGGGCAATTCTGGAGAAGAGTGGCAGCAGCTGAGCTCTAGCAGAACCTCCGTGCTATTGGAGGGAGAAAGACAAGCAGACAAACAGCAGTAGACTTCAGTGTGTTGCTCATGGCGGGAGAGCGCTGTGCCTGTTGGCTGGAGGGAAGCAGGTGTGGGCATAGGTGGGCTGGGCCCAGCCCTGCCCGGCTGCTTCTCTGCACCAGGGAATGCGCTGGTCCAGGGCCTGGGTGAGACTACGCAGGAGGCAGCCATGAGCTGGAGCGGGAGTGGCCCTGTCACAGCTGAGATGGCTCCTGGGCTCCGTCCACCAACATCCACTGGCACCTAGGCCAGACTGGCAGGGGCCACCTGGGCTGTCTGCTCAGCTGGATCTGCCCTGTCTGAGGTGGTATTGCCTGACAGCGTGGCACAGTCTTGGAGCCACCACCAGCCTGGGTTTTAGTCTTGTCTCCTGTTGCTGGGAAACCTTGGACAAGTGGCATAGCCTCTCTGTGGCCCCATTGTCATCAGCTGTGAAGTAAGGTTACTACCCTCTAAGGACCACCGTAAAGATTACTTGTGTCCATCTGTGCAAAGCTCTCTGTAGAGGATGGGGCTCACGACAGCCTCCAACCAGTGTCTTTTGGCTGAATGAATGCGTGAATGAATGAATGAGGCCCCTCGCCTGCAGCCGGTGCCTGGAAGCTCCAGGCACCTGCCATGGGCTGGCAGCCCCGCCCGATCTCCCGGTGGCCCCATCTGCAGGCCTGGGGGGGCTGTGTTTCATCCAAGGCAGGCACGGCTGGGTTGCTGCCGACTCTGCCCCACCAAGACCTCTCTGGGCTCACCTGATTAGCCCAGCAGTGATTGCCCTCCCCGAGCTCCATTGCGGCAATTAGGAGCTGAGCGCTCCACTTAACCGCCAGAGCACAATTGCAGCGCTCCGTGGAGGGAGAGCGACGCAGGCCGTCTCGCCAGCCTGGAGCCCCCAAATCATCTGGGCCTAGGGCGGCATAAATCCAGGCTGAGGGGCCCACAGGGCTCTGGCTGAGATAGAGGATGGTGGGGATGTGCCGGCGGGATGCAGGCTGGCCTTCCTGGCCCACTGCGGCAGTCTCTGGGGTGGCCAGTGGGGAGCCCCGCAGGCTGGGGCTCACACACACAGGGATGCAGCGGCTGCAGCCTGGGAAGTTTGAGACTGAGGTGGCAGGGCTGCTTCCTGTGAGGGCCTCTCCCCTGTGCCTGCAGACTGCTGTCCTCTCCCTGTGTCCTCACGTGATTGTCCCTCTGTGTGTGTCTGTGTCCTCATCTCCTCTTCCTATGTGGACTCCACTCAGCTTGGATCAGGGCCCACCCCAATGACCTCATTTTAGTTTAATCACCTCTTCAAAGGCCCTGTCTCCAAATACAGTCACACTCTGAGGTCCTGGGGATGAGGACTCAATATAGGAATTGGGGGGGCACAATTCAGCCACAATACCATCTCTCTGGGCCTCTGGGCCAAGTATTCTGGACTCATTCCAGGCCACAGTAGGGCGTAGGGTGAAGCTGTCCCCGAGGCTGAGAGTGGCCTTACGTGGTTGTTCTGCACCTTGGTCTGCTCTGGGAGACCCTGGGTGCCTCAAAGATGCTGGTCACTCCCCGACACTTACGGAGGCAGGTGCTGGGCTACATTCTGGGGGCCACAGCTTCAGCACGGTGCCTGCATAACGAGTGCCGTTAGGATTGACATGATGGGGAAACTGAGGAGAAGCAGAAATCTTTCATAGCTGATGGGCACCCTCTTGGCCTGGCACCACTGCGGCCGTTTCTGGACCCAATGGCTGTGCACCCATCTGTGCCCCTGGACCCCAGTGGAGGATGCTGTGTAGCAGACTCTCTAAGTGTCCCGGAATTGTGCTCAGACGACCTCAGTCGGAACCTCCCTGCCCACTGTCTCAGCTGTGGGAGAAAGGACCCCGGGGAGAAATGTGCAGGTGTCCGGACATCCTGGCCACGCGCCCCACCTCTGAGCCAGGAAAGCGCCTCCCTAGGAAACGGCGCAATTACGTGCGAGTGTGTTCGGGCCGGCTGGCCAGGCTGCAGGATTTATTCTGCTATTAACGCTCAGAGATCTGTCTAGACAATATGTCAGAGCACTGGACAAGACAAATTCATTAGCCTGCCTGAATAATTTAGATAGATTTGGAGAGCAAATGAGCAGCAAGGTGCTCCTTCATGGTCTCTGCACAGAAAGATTTTCCTTTAAGAGGCAGAATATAAATTAATAACAGTCTGATTGTCGTTAATGACACAGGCAGTGCCCTGTCACAGCTCCCAGACAGCCCCTTGTTAGGAAAGCATTCATTTCTTCCCCCCCACCCCCCGACGAACTGGTTGGTTAAGTTCTTGGAAGCAGCCCTGTTGCACTGTCAGAGGTGACCGCTGCGATTGCCAGCTGGGTGGTCTCAAAGTGTCACGGCAGAGGAAGACTCTTCACAGACATCTCTGTATCTTGGGGACTGTCCTTGAGGCAACAGTGGAAAAACCCACATCCCCTTCCCTGCACCACCTGGCAGCTTGCAGGTGAGCGAGTGGGAGACCTGCGTCCCGTCAAGGGGGCAGGGCTCCTTAGCTTCCGGAGGAGCTGCCCCCGCCCAGAGTGAGAATCTGGTATAGGAACCTGACACCCCTCCTGACGCTGCCGGCTCCTGTTCTGGGTGCGTCCCGAGGGTGGACAGACCCCATGCACGCCTTCAGCTTGCCATCCCGAACCTCTGCACCTTCTGCGGGAGAGCTCTCTCTGGCCTCGGAAACAAACTCAGCACACGGCAGGCCAGGCCAGGAAAGCCAGGGAATACTATCCCCTGAGAGCAGCTCCACCAGCATGGAGCGGACTTGGGAGTGAATGCCCCACACAGGGCCAGCCTACCTGGGGGCGCAGCCGTCTGCAGAGGCAACTCCACTGATGCTCCATTCTCGGCGCTTCTGCCTCCCCTGTCTCAGTTTCCTACTTCCGTGGGATTCTAGGGATCGCTCCTCGCAAAGTGCTTGGACACATGTCAGCGGAGAGTTCCAGGTCAGGGGAACAGACCCCGCCTGCTCCCTGCGCATTCGGGCCCTGAAACCCCTTAGGTGAATCACAAGGGGCTGCTTGTTAATCTCATGTCCCTCTGCCAGGGGAGGCCCGGCCGGGCACCTTGCCAGAGTGGAACTGCTGACAAGTGCCCAGGTTGAGTTGCTCTTCAGAGCTCTCAGCCAGCCTGGTAGGGCCTCTGGTTTTGACAGCAGCTCTGAAAGTTCCAGAATGGGGTGGTCAAAGGGGTGGAGGAGCACCTGGGCTCTGTGTTGCTTTGCCCGAGGGATGCCTTGAGGATTGCCGGCGGGGTTGTGCTCCGGGGTGGCAGAGGCACATCCAGGGGATCCTCGTGCAAAACGACCACTCTTGTCTTGGACAGTAACAACCGTCCTCGTCTCAGGGCTCCATACGGGATGCAGAGGGGTTGGGGTCTCTGGGGCTGGCCCAGGACTCCACATTTTTGAAATAAACTAGGAGCCCATAGACAGAGCCTTTTGGAGCCACCATCGTAGTGATGAAGTCCCGGAAAGAGATGGGCTGTGGGTGAGAGGGAGGTGTCCAGGCAGACGTGAGAGGGGGACTGTCACCTTCTCCATCTATGACATACAGCCCACCGCCCATCAGCCTTATGAGAAACAGCTTTTATCCCTTTGTAGTATTAATATTATAATAGTTTCCTGTGGCTGCCAAAACAAATTGCTATAGAATTAGTGGTTCAAACGATATCAACCTGTCACCTCACAGGCTGGAGGACAGAAGTCCAGCAAGGCTCTCCGGGCCGAGGTCGGGTGTCAGCAGGGCTGCGCTCCTCCTGGGGCTCTGGGGGAGAATCCGTTCCATGCCTTTTCCAGCTCTAGAGGTGCTTGCATTCCTGGGCTCGCAGCCCCTCCCTCCACCGTCAGAGCTGCAGTGGTGGGTCGAGTCCTTCTCACGCCGCCTCGCTCTGCTTCCGATTCTGCCTCCCTCTCCATAGTGAGGGGCCCTGAGAATGACGCTGGGTCCACCCAATAACCGGGGTAATCCCCGTCTCAGAGCCGGCTGACGCGCAGCCTTCATTCCCCTTTGCCAGGTAGCCTAAGACACCCACAGATCTGGGGACCAGGCTGTGGCCCTCTCGGATGGACCGTCACTCTGCCTCCCACGCCTTCCTCCCTGCAGGATGCCAGGGGTCTAGCCCGGCTGTGCTGCTCCAGGTCGAGTGTTGCTCCTCCCCAGGTGAGCTATTCATGTGCTCGTGGCCGAGAGTGTGGACTTGGACTTGGGCAGACGCAGGTTCAGAGGTCAGTGCTGGCTGCACAGCCCTGGGCAAGTTTCTTATTGTGCCAAGCCTCAGTGTCTTCATCTGTAAAATGGGCACAAAACACTTACCTCTCAGCTTGGTTGAGGAAGAAGACACGTAGGTGACATTCATAGTAGATAGTCAATAGGATGCCGCCCAGTTCCCTCCCTCTGCACACCAAAGGCTCTGCTCTGGAAACTTCTCTCTGGGCTCAGGTGAATGTGCCTCGTGTGCCTCTCAGGCTCTGTCCCCAGCTGGCCGCCTACAGTGGGCACAGGCTAAGGCAGACTCTGTAACGCTGGCCAGGGCACTCTCTATTGCTAAACAGTCAAATTATTTATAGACAAATTAGAATCAAATTATTTATAGACACCAACGAATTTAGTGACGCAGGTGGATCGTAGCATCCAAACAGTGAGGATGTGGTCGTAACGCAGCAAGGATGTCCAAGCAAAGGTCAGACAAGGTCAAGGGACCTGCACTGGTTCTGGTGTGACCCACTTCAGCAAACGGTACCTGACACGAAGGGTCCAGATTTCTCTCCTTCCAGCAACCAGGGCGAGGGTGAGAAAGGAACCAGTGCCCACACCAGGTGCAAAAACTCTGGGTCTTTTGAAAGCTCCTTTTGGGAGGAAGCACAGCTCTTCCTGGTCTCAGGCTCGGGGTGGCCACCAGGAAGGGGCACCAGGTAGAGGTGCAAGACGGGGCTCTCCTGGCACCTATCTGGCACGGAGCTTGGCCCCGGCATCCTCTGAGCTGTCACCTCCAGAACATGCCATGGCTGGGGTGGCTGCTGCCTTCCCTGCTCTGTCCAGCCCCAGACCCAAGTGTTACCGTCACGCTGCACCCACGGCAGGCCCACTAAGGCTGTGGCTCCACCTGCCCACCACGGACAGATCTGACCATGTCTCAGCTGCCCTGCTCCGGCCTGTCCCCACGGTGCCGAGCTGCTGTCCCCTTAAAGGGTCACTGTTAGTCGGGCACACCCCTCCTCCACCCCAAGCCCTGCACAGGATCCTCCTCCCACTTGGGTAAAAGCCAGTGTCCTTGGCAGTGGTGAGCAGGCCACCATGACCTGGCCTCCGCCCCACCCACTGTGCCCCAGCCCCGCCCTGGGCTGCACGTGCTCCTTCCTCACCGCCTTCATGCTGCCCTCCAAAGGGGACCCCTCCATGAGGCCCTGACCACTGTGTCTGGGCTGAGCAGCCTCCCCTCCTGCCTGGGCACTCTCCAACCCCTTCCCCTGCTCCCTTTGTCGCCTTCCTGGGGCTCCTGCCCAGGCCCAGCAGACAATGCAGATGGACGCACCTGCCATCTCTGCAGCCGCC
This sequence comes from Lepilemur ruficaudatus, assembly GCA_963574885.1. Lineage (NCBI taxonomy): Eukaryota > Metazoa > Chordata > Mammalia > Primates > Lepilemuridae > Lepilemur > Lepilemur ruficaudatus. The sequence continues at coordinate 14,260 of CAUYRT010026504.1, forward strand.
CGTGTCTCCTCCTCGCCCCGCTTACCAGCGTGAGCTCCCGGCAGGGGTGTGGCTCCTCATCCACCAGGGCGGTCCAAGTGGCCTCTCCAGCAGAGCCTGGTAGATTTTGTTGAGTGAGTGAATACATTTGTGTTATTCTGAAGAAAGGAAACTCCATCTTTCTCCACAATTGGTGAACATGGAGAATGAGGCCAGCCGGGGACCCCGGGGGCGGCTCACAGCAGCAGCTCTGCTCTGGGGTTTTGCCGGAGCTCTCGTGTCATCCTCACGGCTTCCCGGGACAGGTGCCACCAGCGTCCCCACTTGACAGGTGAGGGGACTCAAGAGGCCAGGTCTCTCGCCTGCCTGCCCAGGGTCACTTGCTGCAGTCGGCCCACTCCAGGTACCTCTCTCATGGAAGGACGTCAGGGACCCTCAAACGTCCAGGCAGGGAGTGTGGGGTGAAGGTGGCAGAACCCCCGCAGGCTCTGGAAATTCCAGCCCACGGCAAACTCCGGGACCCCCGATGCAGGGGCCAGAGGTCACTGCTGCACGCAGGAAGAGAAGCCAGACAGAAGCCCAGACTCTGACCTCCAGTCCCATGAGGGTCCCCACTCCTGGCAGGAGGAGGCAGGTGCTGAGGGACCAGCTCCAACTCGGTCCTCTCAGTCCATGGCAGCCCTGGTGGGGCTGCTGTGCTCCACCGGCACCAGAGCAAAGCAGTTCACCCCATCCTCTACGGAAGCCTCCGTGCCCCGCAGATCCCTTCACCCAGGTCTGTCCCCAGTGGCACAGCCTTGTCCAGGACAGGGCAGGCCTTCCACCTCCTTTTCCCCTGCAGGCCTTTGCTGGAATCTGCCCCTCCATCCCCATGCCCAGCCTACTCTCCTGCTTGGGATTCAGCTACCCGTCACCTCCTCCAGGGAGCCCTTGGTGCTTGCTGGTTAAGGCTCCTCCTCTGTGCTCCAGGGGACAGTCAGCCCAGGAGCCCCACTACCTCGGGCACGGCAGGGAGTACTTGTGTCCGATGGCAGTGTGGGCGGCTGGATACAGGTGTGCTTTGGCAGCAAGTAAGCATTCCCCAGAGGTGCTTAGTGTGGCCAAGCTGGCCGTTGACTTCCTGTAGCCCGTTGAGGGGGAGGCCTGCTTGAATACTCATTTGTAAGTGTCCATCCAGTGCCTGCCAGGACGGGTGCTTTCCCCACATGGGGACAATGTCTGGCTCTCATGGTACCATCTGGGCCTCTGCAGCTTCACCCTGGAGGGGGCCTCAGCGAGGGCAAGGGAGTGACCAAGCCCAGGGCTGTGGAGAGGGTTTCCTGGGGTCTGTGCTGGGTGGTGCCCGGATGCCTGTACCATGAGGTGTTTGCAGTCACACTGGGGGAACAGACCACAGGGAGGCAGGACCCCGCCCACCCCCCTGGTCTCTTACCAGCCTGTGTGTGTTCTGTGGCCGGGGTCATGAGAGGTGGCTTTGAAGGGAAGTGGGGCCAGGCCTGACGGGCAGTGGGGGAGGGCAGGGTCCTGGGAACCTTGGGCACTTTCACTGAGCAAAGCTGGGAGGTGCCTGACAGGCTAGGTGCGGCCCCCTGGCTCGCACCTTCCCGTAGCTCTGCTCTTGCTCACAGACCCTCTGAGTCTGGCTGCCCCGTGGTGGCCTGTCCATCACACCTGGCAGCAGGAGCTGCAGACCACATGCCAGGCACCAGCCAGTGGACAACCTGGCCCCGCACGTGGCCTGGCACCTGCCTGGCTGCCTCTCCCTGCGAGCCCAGCACCCAGGCAGTCCAAAGACAAAGAAATGGGTTGGGGCACCACGGGGGTGTCCCCACCACTTCAGCTGTCCCCAGAATCTACACAGCTGTCCCTCAAGGTCACAGTGCCTCAGGAGCCTGGGAGTTGGGTTATCTCAGGTGAGGTTCAACAAGGTGTCGGGAGGAGGGTTGTCGGGATTTGCCTGTGTTCTAATCCCAGCCTGGTCTACTGTGTGACTTTGGGCAAGTGGCTTAGCCTCTCTGGGCTTTGGACTAGTTTGTTCATTCCATGAGAATCACATGTTGGAGGAAATTTGCAGCTGTAAAGTCCCACACGTGCCAGTGAATTGTTACTCCTCGCGGCAGGGTTTGAGTAGGAGGAACAGACTCCCCACCCAGGAGTGAGGGGGGGCCGAGATGGGCAACATCTACCCTGGTCACTGGGCTTCGAGACCCTCAGTCCTCTCTGCGTCTCTGCCTCTGTTCCTCCTTCCCACCTCCTCCGTATTTCCCTCCTTCACATCCCCTCCCTCCGTCCGTCCCTCCCTCCCTCTCTCTCTTCTCTTCCTTCTCATTCTCCCTGGCTGTGCATGGAGAATATTCTGGAACAACTCCCTAAGAAAGGTCCACAGCCCCGATCTGAGTTTGGCCTCAGATCCTCCCTCTGGACCCCTCTCGAGGTTCTTTCAGCCCAATCCACAGGAAGGATCAGAGTTAGGGTTAGGGTTAGCTGGGGCGTCCCGCTGGCTCCAGCACCTAGGGATGCCCTGGGGCCCACAAGGAGGACTGGCCAGCCCGGAGCACCCCTGCTGTCTCTGCTCCCCTCTCCTCTGCAGGGGTGGGCACTTGCAGGCAGGGCCACCTCAAAGGAGGAAACTGAGGCACAGATGGACCCCTCAGGGCTGGGCGAGGCTGTTCTCCTGGTATGATGGGTGCATGGGGTTCAAAGGGTGACTGTAAGTATGGGGTGCCAGACCTGCTTCAGCCCTGCTGGGGTGCCCTTCTCCATGCCCAGCACCTGCCCCCGAGAGGCCGCAGCGGACTGGACCCCTGTTAAGGGTGCCCATGGTGTGTGGGGCACGCAGGGGAGTTGTGGGGCCCACGCCAGGGGCCTGGCTGGGACTCGCATGCCTGCCCCTGCCCAGCCTGGGTCTCCGCTCCTGGAACATGGCATGGTCAATCCTGCTCTGCACGGCTAAAGGCCTGAGCCCCAGAGGGGTCAGGAACATGCCCACAGCAGGGTCTGTCCCAGGTCCTCCATGCCTGCAGGGCTAATTTGGAGATAGGGCCCTGTCTGTCCCCTGCCCCCCACCCCACATGCTCCTGGCTCCCATCGGCACAGTGACCGTCTCTCAGTGCCCTTCTGTGAGTCCTTCTCCTCTGCAGCAGGCCGGTTGTGGGGCGCTGCTTTCTGACTCGCATTGGCGGCCCCAGATTCCTGGGTGCAGTCGGCGGAAGGCATGAGCTTCAAAGTCAAGCGTGACCCCTCCATTCACAGCAGGAGAAGGGGTGTGTGGGCATAGCTGAGCCCGGGAGAGAACACGCGGGGGGTTTGTGCGCAGAGCGGGGTGCGTGCCGCTGCTGGCGCCAAGCTTTGGCTCTTGTTCCCAGCCAGGGGGAAGAACAGCCTCGCTGCTTCTCAGGGGACAGTGGCGGGCACACCTCCTCCCTCTCTTCTGTGCACTCAGCCACTGTCTTCCCCAGGTGACAGTCTTGGTTGGAACATGCAAACCGTTCACTCAGCAGGCACTGCCGGGCCAGTCCTGGTGTGGGGACACACAGGGCATCCGAGAGAAGTCGGGAGCTGAGGTCCCGCATCCTCCAAATGGAGGCAGCCGGTTCTTACCACCCCGCGTCCCAAGCTCAATTTAATTTAAAAAAACTTAAACAGTAAAGTTTTGTTCTTCCAAGTTTGAAAGCAATACATGCTTACGACGTGAGCAGAAAGAAGAGAAATGATAATTATTTGTGAACTTTACTGTGAAATATGTGAATCTCCTTCTTTAGCCCTGATTTTATATAATGATGTGCTGATATATGCTGCATAGTTTGTGACCTGTTTAACACGCTTCCCGTCACCAAAATGCTCACAGACGTAATTCGGCAGACTGAGTGGTGTTCTCTCACAAGAATACTCTATAATATTAAAGCTGTTTCCACCGGTTTTCACTGTTAACGAATTTTCTAATGAAGTGATTTGTTTTCCACATTTTTAATTGTGTTTTTGAAAGTTAGATTCCTTCAGGGAAGTTATGGGTCTGTTTTGTGACCTCAAGAAAATGCAGGTAAACAAACCAATGCAAACAGACACCTCCTCACTCCCCCTCCAAAAATAACCATTCACACGATTAACCGAGTCCTTTCGTTTTCTTTGCAAAAATCTAGAAGAAGCCCAAGTGATGGCCACATGCCGTAAATTATTGATTAAACCAATACTTCTTAATCACCTCCCATTTAAGTTTCTTGGCCTTCTAGCTTCAAGGCAGCCCTGCAAGGCCAAGGTGGGATCAGCGTCTTACAAAAGGCCCGTGTAGCACAAGCTAACGGTTCAGCTGCGCCATGCGCTGCGGTTGTCGGGAAATTTGAACAAATGTTTAATATTAACGGGTCTGAGTTATGAGGGCGTTTCATATGCTGTGATTTATGCATCCGTCGTTCCAATCATCTTAAATAAGAAAAACGTTGGTTTTCAATAGCCACCGAGAAGTATCTGGTCTCTTGTCAACGACGACTAACCACACAGAGTGACAGCTCCGCTTCGCAGGCAAAGAAAACACCTTCCTTACTGTGTGACTGATAATTCAGACAAGGCTTAATCAACATTTCGTTTCTAATATCCCTTTGGGGTCAGCTTTCTGTTTCGCATTTACCTCTGCACACAAAACACCCGGTAGGATGGGCTGCCTCCTGGTGAATGCGTCCAAGCCTGGCGTCCCCAAGTTACACAGGACGGATCCTCCAATCAGTAAAGTTAAACCAGGGGAAACTGGTGGAGTTACCAGACATTTTCCCAGGGTGGAGGGAAATAAATAAATAGTATGTTTATATATTGTATATGCATTATACATGTTATATACATTTACATATAAGTATTACATATTTATATACAATATATAAACACAAAATTTTTTATAAACACTAAATAAATTTATGTTTAACAAATATATTAACTGCATATTTGTTTTATATATTTATATGCTTATTAATAGCATTTTATTATATTTTGTGTTTCAGTAGATTTGGGTCCAAAAAGTTTTTTTTTTAACAATGTTCATTCATTTCTCCAGATTTTGTGAAACAGCACGTACTCCCATTTGGACGTGTGGTGCTCTCTGTGGTCCAAACGTAACCGTCTTAGTGTGTCTGGTAGCCCCTTTCTTGAGACTCGTTCTGGGCCAGGCCCTGGTCAAACCCCCATCCTTGAGGGGTGAGTGGGACCCGGCAGCAGAGACAGGGGAATGTGTGGTAGAGACACCTCCTCCCTCCACGGTGGGGCAGGGATTGGGTCAACTCAGCGGTTCGGAGCCTGGTTTTGCTCCTCGGGCGGAGTTTGCTGTGTGGACAGCGAGGTCTTCCATCCCATTTCAGAAAGCGCCCAAACGTTCTCGGCACCACTGCTGAATCTGCACTGCTGTCGGTTATCCACTCATCTATTTATTGGACAAGTGTTTATTGAGCACCTACTGTCTGCCAGGCGGCAGGATCAGAGTTTTGAGACCCAGGGTTCTGCTGTGACAGCAAGGAACGCTGCAGCAAAGGCTATGGTATTTAAGGTAAGAACCATCCGGTAATTTTTTTAATGCAATAGGACTTGCTTTTTAAATCATTTTGAATCGGTTAATTATGTATTCTTTGATTCTTTCCTGGTTTTACTCATCCACTCAAAAATATCTGTCGAGCGACAGATATTAATAAAAATAAAGACTGGCTTCAAATCAGGATTATTTACTAACAAGCTTGTGTGCCTGGACACAGACTCTGGGCCGGAATTTCCAAGGTGGAATCTCAGTGAAGGTCCTTTTGGGAATCTTGCAGGCTGGAGGCGAGTGAGCGGTGGATGTCGCGGGCGGAGAGCACTCGGCACACCTCCAGGACACCTGGCCCATGTGCTGCCTGTTCCTACATGCCCCGGGAGACCTGGGAACACCTTTGGATGTGTTAAAGTCCTTTTTTCTTTTAACTAAAATTTTTATGAAATCTGGAGCCCCTGAAATGGCGCAATACCGTGGCCCTACTGGCCGCAGAGACTGTGGGAGACGTTGCCGCAGTGTTTCCAACCGCCAGCCCACGAGGCCCTGGGTAACTTCACAGAGTGCGAAGGGAATCTCAGCAGAAGGATGAACACACACACAAAAGACCCAAACATGTCTTCTTGCCTTCTGAAAATGGAAATTCCACGAGGAAAAGTGCAAGTACAATGAGCTCATGTGAGTAAAGTCGGACAGAGAGGAGTAATGGCAGTGTGGAGGCTCAGAGGAAAAGTGTGGAGCATTTGAAAACAGGTGGGAAAACACTGAGAAAAATAACAGAGCAGCAGTGAACAACAGGAATGGTTTCACACGTGTGCAAGTAAGCTTCCCGCGGGGAAAGAGAGAAAGAATGGAACAGAATAACGTTAAAGAAATAGTTGAACTTCTACCGAATTTAGTGAAGAACCTCAGTCTACACATCCGAGAAGCTTGGCGAGCTGGAGAGAACCACCTAGGCGTGTTACAGGCAGACTGCTGGGGTGGGGGTGGGGCGGGGAAGAGAGAAAAAGGAAAATCTCCGCATCAGCTAACCCGAAAGAACACACTGCAGCAGCAGCAGTGAGATCGCCAGCAGTGAGACCGCGCAGCGGAAAAGCGTGAGGCCGGAGAAGAGCAGCACCTTGAAAAGAAGAAAGCAGAAAGAAGAGTCCACGACCCTGGACTACAGCCCATCAAAATCGCCCTTAAGAAAGACCATTCTCCGGTCAGCAACGCCGAGAGAACTCGTCAGCGGATTTGCACCTCGAGAAACGAGGCAGGAAGCTTTTCTGGTGGAAGGGAAGGGACAGTGAATGACAACTTGGAACTGTAGGAGAAAGGAAAGAGTCACACCTGGATAAATAAGAAAGACCGTCTTTCACTTTTCAATGTCTTTGAAGGACAATTACTTAAGCAGGTCCAGCAATGTCACTGTCAGCACTGATGGAAATGCTCTTACCTGTGCTGTCCCCAAGGAGGTCACTGGCCACAGGGGACCACAGGCACTTGAGAACACGGCTACAGTGACTGGGAACAGAGTCTTTGATTTTATTTAATTTTAATTAATTTAAATAACCACATGTGGTTAGTGGCTATCATATCGGGCAGTGCAGGTTCAAAGCAACACAAATAGCATTGTGTGGGGGCATCGGTGTGTACAGAAGTGAAATATATGACAAGAACTATGCAAAGGAGAGGGAAGTTCAATGGACTGTCACTGCTGTAAGAGTCTCACATCGTATATGAAATGGTCCGGTATTAACTCCAAAGAGATTCTGATTAAGTTAAGGATGTATGTAGTAATCCATAGAGAAATCACTCAAAATAATCCAAAGAGGAATTTTTAAAAAGCCAAGACAAAAATCAAAGCAGAGTACTAAATATTTAATTAGTCCAAACTAAAGCAGAAACAGAGGAACAAAAACAGTTTGATGAGACGCACAGCAAAATACGGCAGGCTTAAACCCAACCATATCAATAATTGTATTAAATGTAAATAAGTATATTAAATATAAATGTAAGAGCCAGAGGTAGTCAGATTGAGCAAAAGAGTAAGATCAAACAATATTCTGCCTACGAGAGATTCACTTTAAATAAAAAGTACAAATAATTTGAAAGTAAACAATTGGAAAAAATATTTCACTCACACTTCAATACTGGAAAGCTGTGTGGCTCTGCTAATATTAGACAAAGATTTTAAAAGATAAACAGGGGCATTTTATAAAGATAAAAGAAGCAATTCCACAGGAAATCAAGGGAATCCAAAATAAGTGTGTATCTATTAAAGAAGAAAGAAAAGAAATAGACTAGTCTACCATAATAATTAAAAATTTTACACCTCCCTCTCTCATCTATAAAACAGGTGGACAAAAATTCAGCAAGATGTAGAAGATTGAACAATACTACCCCCTTGTCCACTGACATCCCAGAACACGATACTCAGTAACTGCAGAACACACTGGAACGTTTGCCAAAATAAATCGTCTTCTGAAATGAAAAATAAGTCTCCACAAACTTCGAAAGATTGAGATTTCATGGGATGTATACTCTGACCATAGCAGAAGTAAGTGAGAAATCAATGAAAATAAGATACCTAGAAAATCCCCAAGTATTTGAAAACTAAATACCAGGCTTCTAAATAAACCATGGGTCAAGGAATAATTCACCAGGAAAATTAGAAAATATTTTAATATAAATGATCATAAAAACATAACATTTCAAAATTTGCATGCTATAGCTAAAAATTCTTACAGTGGAATTAATTTTGTTAAATACTTAAATTGGAGAAGAAAAATCATTTAAAATTGAGCTGTTTCCACTATGAAGCAAAAAAAAAAAAGAGAGAGAGAGATAAGTAAACTCAAAGTAAGTAGAAAAAGAGCAGTAATATAGATAAGGAATACATGCAATAGAAAATAAACAGAGAAAATTAATAAAACCAAGAGTTTGTTCTTTAAAAATTATAAAATTTATTCACTAAATTCTAATGAGACTAATCAATAAAAAAGGAAAAATACAATTTATTAACATAAAAAATGAGAAGAAAATATTACTACAGATCCTACAGTCATTAGAAAGATAATAAGGGCATATTATGAACAGTCAGTCTTATGCCAATAAATTTGATAACTTAGAAGAAATGCACAAAACCCTTAAAAACTACAAGTTATTATAATTGACTCAAAAAGAAATAGAAATTCTGAATAACTCTACAACTATTTAAAAAATTGATTTTTTAATTAAATATCTTTCTACAAAGAAAACTCTAGGTCCAGATGATTTCACTGGTGAATTCTATCAAACTTAAAAGAATGAAATATCAATGTAACACAGATTCTTTCAGAAAAATGGAGGAAGAGAAGGGAATGCTTAAAAACTAATTTTTTGAGGCAATATCTCTCTGATACCATAACTAGACAAAGAAATTACAAGAAAAAGTTAGATCAATATCTTTTATGGGCTTACACACAAAAACAGTAAACAAAATATTAGCAAATGGAATTCAACTGTACATAAGAAAAATAGTGTACCATAATTAGAGGGGTTTATCCCAGGAATGCAAGGTTGGTTCAAGATTCAAAAAACAATGCAATTTGCCACATGAACAGAATAAGGAGACTATTGTATGATGATTTTAACCAAGGCAGAAAAATGATTCTGCAATACCCATTCTTCAAAACTTGGTTAGTGATAAGAACACTCAGTAAACCAAGAATAGAAAATATTGTCTGATTCAATAAAGGACACCTATGAAAAACCTACGGATGGCATCATACTTAATGTGAATGACTGAATGTATCTCCCAATTATTGAGGACAAAACAAGAGGTCTGCTCAGTCACATGTATTCACTGTTGTGCAGGAAGTCCTAGCCAACTCAATAAGAAAAGAAGAGACCTTTTTTTTTTTTTTAAGGCATGCAGTTTGGAAGGAAAAAAAATGCTGTCTTTATTTACAGCAGTGTGATTGTCTATATAGAAATCCATAAGGAATCTTCAAAAATCTGCTAGATTTAATGAGTGGATTTTACAAGGTTGTAAGAAACAAGGTCAGTATATAAAGCTCAATAACAGTTCTCCATTCAAGCAATGGCTTGTAAGTTGAATGTTTTAAAAAATGGAAATTGAAATAAAATCATTGTAAATATTATTTGGAGTAACAGAAAAATAGTTAGAAATACATTTAATGGAAGTTATGTGAGACCTCTACATAAAAACTCAAAACATTGCTGAGGGAAATTAAGTACCTATATAAATGGAGAGATGTACCATATTCATGGATTGGAAGACTCAGTATTGTTAAGATGTCTCCTTTCCCCCAGCTGATCTACAGCAGGAGGTGGCAAACTCTGGTCCTTAGTCCAGATGCCCATTTTTGTAAATAAAGTTTTGTCAGAACTCAGCCATGACCAAGCAGAGACAACCACTTGCCACAGAGACCACATAGTCATCAAAAACTAAAATACTATCTGGTTCTTTAAGAAAAATTTTGCCTACCCCAATCTACAGATTTAATGCAATCCTAACCAAAATCCCAGGACTCTTTGCTTATTGTATTGTTGGTTTTACTTTGTTAAGGTTCATAACATCTATGAGCTCTTCTGGAATCTTAATTCATTCAGTTATTTAATGTGCACATCTCAATTCATCACTCACCCTCAGCCTTTTCTTTCACCCTAACTTCTCTAATCCTGAGATTTAAAAAAACTTCCATCATTTTTAGTAGTTTTTTATTCCCAAATAAGTATCTTTACCACAAGAAGGGTCACGAAGTCTGTATTTTCTGAATTCTTGCATATTCACACACTTGAGATCGCTTGTCCCCGTCGCTGCGGGGTGAGAATTCTTCAGTTTCCCTCCTTGGCCCTGTAGCCCTTGCTCTGTCTCTTCTGGCACTGAGCACTGGCTGCCTCGTACCACAGCTTGTCCATTCGTCTTTGCCTGGCTGGACTTTGTCATCGAGTACATCTTCTACACGCCTGGGATTACGGTCGCGTTCGATAATGCCAGCCCGGTGCCCTGATACTTGAGCAACAATCTGATTGTTTTTTAAACCAGACTTTTTCACCCCCAAGTTTTTCCTCCAGAAATGTGTCCTGTGGCGTTGACCAGGGCTGTAGAGTCGTGTGACGATGGCCGGACTTGTTTGAGCCGCCCGGATGCCTGAGGCATCCCTTTCTCTTCAAAGTGGTTCTCCAACACCTTGACCTGGAAAATCTGCCGTTCAGTTTGCAAATTAGTCTTTCCTTCCTCTCAGGGAAATTGTCTCCTGTTATATCTTAAAATATAACTTACGTTCCATTGCTGGGGGCTTCTCTTCAGGGTGACCGGCTACCTCTGTGGAGCCATGTTTGTCCCTCAAGTGTCCTCTCCGTGACTGTTTAGTATTTTTGCTTTTCTTCCCTAATTCACCTCTTTCCCACTCCTTAGCTGTGGCCATTTTCCCAAATCAACATTTACCATTAAAAAGGTTAATCCCTGAAAGACGGTGTGTGCTCTTGGGACCCCATTGCTCCCGCGGGATCGCCCGCCCCTTCACTCTTGACTGAGGTGACAAGGATGTGTCAGCCCACCTCCGCCCCATCTCCAGGTCTACGTTTCCCTGGCTTGCTCCCGTGGAAACGAAGTCACTGCTGTAGGTCATGGCAAACGTCCATGAGCTTCAGTATTTCGTCATTTGCTGCACTCACTGCAAAGAAAGCCAACTTCTTTCCCCTCCACTGTCTTTGCCTGGACGTCCCAGCAGCCTTTCGAAACCGTCCCCGGCAGCAGCATGGACGATGGAATGCAGGGAGGTCGCTGGAGAGGACAAAGCTCTCCCAGGGAGGTGAGGGAGCCGTGGGAGTGGAAGTGAGGAGGCTGGGCGTGGAATGCCAGAGGCCTGGGGGAGGGCAGCAGGGCCAGGTGGGGTGTGCCCCTTCTGCCCTGTCCAGAAACACCTCCTGGCTGTTTGGAGTCCCTGCATCTGTCACTCTATTCAGCTCTTCCTGTGCTGCATCCTGCTTCCCCTGCTGCACTGCCCACTCCTGGTCTCAGGGTCTGTTCCTCCTGTGGACCCCAGCCCAGACCTTGCCACCGCCAGAGTGGGACATCTGTCAGGGTGTGGCTCTGACTGCTGCAGCTGTGGGCCCACACAGCCTGGGGCAGGGGCATTGCCAGAAACAGCGACTCTGTGAGCTAACCCTGATCTCCTGACGGTCGCCACACTCCTCTCTGTCCATGTGGCTGCCGCTGTCAGCTCTGCTCTGCTCCTGGGGTGGGGCCTGAGTGCCGGCCTGCAGGAGTGGGTCTGCGACTTCTCAGGGCTGCCCTGCCCAGCCTGGCCGTCCCCACTGGGAGTGATGTCTGCTCCCCTGAGAGTTCTCACCACACAGGTGTGATGAGCCAGAGAAATCTCACCCTTGGGGGGACCTCAGAGTCAACCATGCGATCCCTTTGCGGCCTTTGCTGAGAAGAAAGGCCCCCCTGGCCATGCATTCTCCCCAGCGCCCGCGTGGGGTCCCCGCAACACCTGCTGGTTAGTCACGGAGTGTTAACTCCTAACTGGTATTAATCCAAGCGCACGGCAATGGCCACGTTGAGTTTCTTGGCTGCGAGGGGCGTTAGGAAAGCGGTGAAGGGCAGACCTGGGCTCCCTGGCAGGTGACCTCACCTGCCATGCCTCAGCTTCCCCGTCCGTGAAACAGGGCTGACAGCAAAAGCTCTCTTTGAGCGTTGTGGGGTCAAACCGATCAATTTTTATACAGGGCTCAGAATCCCATAAGCCCAGAGCGTCAGCCACAGTGGCGCCCTGCAGCACGTTCTGTCTCTGGCGAAGTCATCGTTTCTACTGAGCACTTCCCGCCGTTTGCCTCGTGCCACCCAGCAGAGATGAGGGGCCAAGGCTGGTGGGGATCTCTGCACTCACAATCCGGGAACAGGAAGAGGGTTTGACCTTTGGACATGGCTCTGGCCCTCAAGGGTGACCTTGGGGGGCTGGGGGTAGCCCCGCCAGCTCAGTATCTCCTGGTTCCATTTCCCGGGGCTGCCGTGACAAGTGACCCCAGACTGGGGGCTTCAAATGTGAGACATCAATCCCCTCGCCATGCTGGGGGCCAGGAGTCCCAGACACGCTGTGGCAGGGCCGCACCCTCCCCGCCCCACCAGCTCCTGTGGCCCCAGGTGTCCCTCAGCTGTGGCTGCGGCGTCCCCTCCTCTCCTAGGAAGGACGCCAGCCAGGGACGTGGGCCCACCCTGCTCCGGGCGGCCTTGTCTCTGCCTTCACCTCCATCCCATCAGCAAAGGCTGAGTTTCCAAATAAGGCCACGTTCTGGGGCTCTGGGCAGACACGAGTTTCGGGGGATGCAATTCAACACATCTAACACGCACACGTCACGAGAATGCTCCCTTCCTCCTTCCCGTCCCGAAAGGTTGAGGAGTGGCCTTCAGCCTGGGCGTCCAGGTCTTGAAGGAGAGACTAGTGCTATCTGCTGTGCCCTTCCTGGGGCCAAACCCTGGCTCTTCCACTTCCTGGGATATGAAGTGTTCCAGACGATGCCTGGTGCTGCCAGAGGCAGTGGCAGCTGGTGGGAGTGTAGAGTGATGCCCACTCCAGGGCCCAGGTGTGAACCACACAGGAGGCAGGTGTCCTCAAGGTCACCCAGTCACAGGTGGGGGAGACCAAGGTCCCAGGATGTAGGGCATGGTGGGGCGCGGGTGGGAGGGACTCAGGACAGCTGTCTCACTCGGGTGCTCTGGGCCATCCATTGCCACCAGGAGCCAGGCCAGCACCTCCCCATCTCCTGGTGCCCATCTTGGGGCTACATTCTTCATCTGCAGGTGAATTCTGGTGTCTGAGACAGCTTGTTGCTATGAACTGAAGGTTTGTATCCCCAAAGTTCATAGGTTGAAAATCTAGTCCTCAAGGTGACCGTGTTAAGAGGTGGGGCCTTTGGGAGGTCACTAGGCCTTGAGGGTGGGGCCCCCCGAGTGGGATTTGTGACCCCACGGAGGAGCCCCAGAGAACCCCCTCTTCCTGCCTGCGGCCTCCCCAGAGCCCCACGTCAGCACCCGGGGCTTGGACTTTCAGCCTTCAGAGCTGAGAGGAACAAGTGTCTGTGGTTCGTGAGCCGCCACGTCTGAGGTCCTCTGCTGCGGCAGCCACAGCCCACACCTTCGCGGGAAGTGGGTGGGGCTGCTGGGGGGTCCAAGAAAAACTACTCACAGAAGTCCCAAGGCCACTGCGTTCGCCTCCCAGATCCGTTCATCTGGGTTCGTTTTCTGAAGCCTTCGATCATGCTCCCAGCTGGTCTCAGCCTATAACAGGTTCCCTTTCCCCAAACCCTGTGGGTTCTCAGGGATGGGGCTGGGGCAGGCCTCCTTGGGCTTGAAGCTCACACTCAGGGACATCAAACTGGAGTTGTGATCGACCCTGCTGTCGAGGGCTGGACATCTGTCCGACCTGCGGGCCCTGGTCTCATCCAACCCTCAGGACCACCTGGCTGTTATCCCACTTAACAGCAGGGGAAACTGAGGCCCATTAGGTTGAGCACTCTGCAGCCCTCACACAGCAAGGTGTGGAAGTGGGCGCCGCTCTCTCCACCTGCTCCCTGATCCAGCATCTGTGGTGACAAGGCGCTGACACTTCCTACAACTCCTCCCTGCTCTAATGCTGAACCCCGGAAATGCCCAGCCCCAGGACCCTACTGCATGGGGTGGGCACACCCCAATTGCCCACAGCCACAGGAAACACCCACAGGAAACAGCCAGGGCCGCCAGCTCGGAGGGGTCCTCAGGCCCCAACCCCACAGCCCGGCAGCATCTTGTTGTTGTCCTCCCTGGGAGGGGGCGGTTCTCCAGACCCCAAAGCAGGGCCACCAGGAGGGGCCGTGGAGCCGGCCACATGGGCCTCCCGCTGCAGATACCATTAGGCCTAATTGCTGGGTGCCGGCTTTGAAGGACACAGCCCCGTCCTGTGGCTCGGGCAGGGCCCCCTCGACCTGTCATCAGTAATTGAGGGTAAATTAATATTTACTAAGCAGAGTCTCACGGAGCGGGGTGGCCATGAGAAACGAGGGGACATGCGGCCGAGGACCCGGCCCCTCCTGGCTTTTCTACTCGGCTCGTGGGACCCAGCAGAAACCCGATCCCCAGCTAATTGCCGGGGGCAGCTTTCTCAGAACTCTGCTGCCCCGACTTCTCCGCTCCAAGTGTTTCATGTGCCCTTGGAGGCACATCAAAGGGGCCGGAGGAAGCCCTCAATCCCCTGTTTCCCCGCAGGCCCTCCCCCTGTCCCCAGCCAGAGAGAGGCTTTCTAACGCTCAATCGTCTTATCACACCCCACAGCCCCTATGAGGGACCTGTTACATCTCCATTTTTGTGACACAGAGACTCAATCTCAGAGAGGTTAAGCAAGTCCGCCAAGGTCACACAGCAGGTTACATGGCAGGGCTCTAATTTGAAGCCAGATTGCATTAGCTTCCTGGGGTTCTGTAAGGAAACACCACAAACTGGGTGCTCAAAAGAACACTACGGAGGACAGAAGTGCGGATGTCCCTCTGAGACCTGCTAGAATTGTTCCTGGCTTCTTCCGGCTGCTGCTGGTTCCCAGCAATCCTTGAGTTCCTCGGCCTGTGGCTGCCTCACGCCAGCCTCTGCCTCGGTGGACACGTAGCCTTTGCCTGTGCATCTAGGCCCCAGTGGCTTCTTCTCTCTGTCTCCGCATGCAAATGTTCCGTTTCTTATCAGGACACCGGTGGTTGGATTTAGGGCCCCCCGAATCCAGGGGGGGCCCTAAACTTAATGCCATCTGCAAAGACTTTATTTCCAAATAAGTTTCCAATCACAGGTATGGGGTGTTAGGACTTGGACAAGTCTCACACCCCAACTTTCAGGGAAATCTGCCTGACTTCCGGGGCTCTCTCGTCTCTAGGAGCGGGTAGCAGTGAGGGTGGTTGGGAATGAGATACGTTACCCCCTCTCCCCACCCTTGCAGCAGCCTTGGTGGGCTTCCTTTCCCACATCTGGGCCCACGTGGAGAAGACAGGGCCACCGTTTTGAACAAGGGTGATGTCTGGT
Organism: Lepilemur ruficaudatus; assembly: GCA_963574885.1. Lineage (NCBI taxonomy): Eukaryota > Metazoa > Chordata > Mammalia > Primates > Lepilemuridae > Lepilemur > Lepilemur ruficaudatus. Next base: position 29,775 of record CAUYRT010026504.1, read on the forward strand.
GTGTCCGCTGGGACTCCCCCTCCCGAGTCTGCTCCTCAAGCCCCGTGCAAGGTGGGTGGCCGCAGACCCTCTGAGACCCAGCGCCACAGGCCAGGGGTTAAGTGGCTGCCCCAGGGTACAGAGTGCGTGGTGGCAGGCTGGACAGGAACAGGGGTCAGCTGACCCCAAGCCAAGAGCTCTTTACACAGGCAAGTGCAGCAGAAAGCTGGCCAGGGCGGCACGTTGTTGGAGTGTTTCAGATGTCACCGGAAACCTTCGTGTCAGGCCAGTTTCTCTTGGGGGCTCTGCAGAGTCAGCCCCCCCGGTCCTGCCCATGCAGTGTGGGAGCCTCACAGAGAGGCGCCTAGAGACCTAGGGGGTAGGGGGACCAGGGCTGGGGCCGGGAGATGACGCTTAGCAAAGAGGATACAGGGACGGCCTGGGAGGGCAGTGAACTCCCACTGCAGACCCTTAGGCAGGGCGCCTGGGGGCAGGGGTTTGAGCTGAGCCTCCTGTGGGGTCCCTTCCAGCCCTGGCCACTGGTGGTCCTGGACCACCTCCCCTGCCCAAGACAGACATGGGTGACCCACTCCACACTCCACCTCAGGGCTCCTCAGGTGGGCCCTGAGCCCCAGGCCAGCCAGTCTGGACAAAGCCCCCGGGCTCCTGTGCAGGAGATCCCATGCATGAGCTCTGGCTGCCTCCTCAGCCCCTCCTGGCTCACAGGCATTGGTCTGTGCCCTGCGGCCTCACACAGGCAGGGTCTATACGGACCCGCTGTGTGCACAGAAGAAGTGCAGACAGAGGCTCATGCAGTTTTATGTGTCATGTGGGAAGGTCCTGGGGAGGGGGGAGCTGGTGGGTCAGCAGGTGTCAGGGGTCAGAAGGTGGTGGGGCCAAGAAAGAGTCACTAGGCTACCCACCACCCTCACTGAGCACACGACCTCGCAGTGCTGGGGCTACGCCCACCAGACTGTCCCCTCACCCAGGGGTGCTATGGTTCGGCTTTCCAGGCACAGCCCCCTCAGGCTTCCCCCGTCAGCCCCGTCCTCTGCCCCACCCAGACGGACGACCCTTGCAGCCTCACCCTTGCTGCCTTGCCAGGCTGCTGGCTAGTGGCACCAAGCAGACCCACGAGTGTGACCCCACCCCTACACCTCACAGGACCTCCCACCAGCCTGTGACCCTGCTGGGCCACGTCTTGGTCTTCACCCTATCCCCACTGCTTGGTCTTGGGAAGGCCGCGCATGGATCCCAGGGCCCAGCTCCCCCGCCATGAGGCAGGAGGAAAAGGGCATGGATATTTCCTTATCGTCATTTTATAAAGAAATTAACTGGTGGCCGCTGGCACTTCTGTCTCTATCTCTGTGTCTACCTGCCAACAAGCATCTATCCTCTCTTCATCCTGGAACAGCTGGGCAAAGAAAGCCGTGCGACAGACAGGTGACATCATGGACAGCGGGAGCGGGGGGCACAGAGGAACAGGACGGGAGAAACAAACCCCCAGGAAGCAACATTTGGCCAAGGCAGTGAATCCCCAAGAAAAACACAGCCCTGTGCAGGAGCTACTCAGCCTTTCCTGACCCCGATGCCCAGATGGAAAGAGTCCCCGTAGTGCAGAGGACCCCACACAGTGGCCACCGAGGCAGGAAGTGCCTCAGCAGTCATTGGACCATAGGATGTGGGCCGTCCTGGCTCTGCGTAAGGACAGAGAGCGGGCACCACCTTTCCTTTGGTGGGAGGGCTGCCCGGCAAGCTGGGGGTGGTTCACATGACAGAGTGTGATGGTTGTCAGGGAAGGAAGCACACGGAGCGAGTGGAGAAGTGTGTCCCAGGCACTGTGCACTGGCCAGGTGGCCACACCTCCCAGCCGGAGGGAGGGACCAAAGCCAGCGGGTCCCCTGCCATGCCAGACCCCCGCCCCAACTCACCTGGGACACTCCACGCACAGGCTGGGGCTCCCTGCTCCTTGCAGCTCGCCCAAATGGGCCAGAGAAGCCCTGACACTTGAGGTCTCCTGAGATGGGCCACGCTGACCTCTGAAGTCCCCCATAAGTCCCATGACCACCCTCTGGCGGGAGTGTCGTTCTCAGCAGGCAGAGCGGCAGCTGCTGCAGCTCCTGGGCTTGTGAGCAGAGGAGCCAGCGCTCAGGTCCCCACTGTCTGGGATATTCTGTGACTGTCGTTTTGTAAAGAAATTAACTTGAGCAGTATGGGAAAACAGTGCAAATCAACCAAAGGAAGTCAGACTCTGAGACGGGAGCAGGGCGGGGCCTGGGAGTTTTGGCCGCATCTCCCTCCATCGGGCTGGTCTGGGCGTTCAGTGCACCTGGCCCCACTCAGGGCCTGGCCTCCATCCACGGGGTCCTCCGTGACCGTCCTCCCAGGAGGAAGAAAGGCCTGTACCTGGCTCACGCTGGGCGTCTCCCACACGCTGTGACTGTGCCCACCACAGTCCTGATGACGGCGCAAGGTTCACCTGATGATGCGCCTGTTCCCACAGACTCTACTCCCCAGTAAACATCTTTCAGTTCTGGGAAAAAGCCATACTCCCCCTGGGCCCAGCTGTTGCCTGGGCCATTCCCTCTGCCTTCCCTTGTCCCCATCTTCCTCCTGGAAGCACGTGCTCCCTCGTTGAGTCTGGACTTGGGGGTCGTGTCTAGACAGAGGGACCCTGCCAGCTGCCTTCCGAGCGCTGTGCCTCTCTGCACCCGGGCATCGACGGTGGGTCCTGCAGACCTTCTCCGTGTGCCTGCACTTCCTGGGCACTGTGCACTCTGGTGACAAACAGGGCAGGTGCAGTCTAGTGAGGAACCTGGCAGGTGCATCTCAGCCGGGCAGCGCCCTCTGTCTGGAAGCCCCACCAGAGCAGCACCCACTTTTCTTCTGTTCTCCAGAGAAGCGCTTACCCATTTCACCCACCATCTGCTCTGACAACAGAGCTGGCTCCCGGACACCAGCTCTGTGAATGTTGGCTGTGTCAGTCTCAGAAACTGTGGGACATCTCTACATCTGGAGAGTAGATTTTGCAAGAGGAGTGGTGTGAATTCTGCAGCCACAGGCAGGGAGGCAGAGCTGGGGCTTGGCTGGGGGCCAGGGGACCTCTCTTGCTCCTTCACTCGAAGAATGACCTCTACTGACTGTGAGACCCCGTGGGTCTCAGTGTCCACATCTGAACAGCGAGGACCTGGGCCCCCACCTCTGAGGGTGTCTGCACTTGGCCCCGCCCTCTGCCCCGGGGCTGGAGGGAGCTGCCTGGGTGCAGGCTGCATGAGCAGAGGGGCAGGTGCTCGGTGCTCTCTGTGTCCTGGGAGCCCATAGGGTGGGGTGGGCAGGGATAGCCCCTATGGTGACAGCAGCAGCATCTCTCTCTCTCTTTCTCTTCTAAGAATGTGGTAATGCTCTTCAAAGCCCGTCTGACCTGGTGTTGGTAGGGGGTGCTAAATGGGGCTTCCCCCCTTCCCCAACCCACCCTGCCCCACCCTCGTGATTTAGGGGAGGACATTTCAGAGGCCTGGCTTATTCAGAAGCTGACCAAACCTCAGGAGCCCCCCACCCCGAGACTCCCCACTTGAGTTCTGGAAGGGGCAGGGAGCCTGAAGTCTTCTCCCAGGGACTTGGGGGTGAGCTTGGGGGTCTGCAGGGAAATATCTTGCTGAACACCCCATCTGGTAACGGTTTCCCCTCTCTCCTCCTTCTCTTCCCCCTTTCTCTCTCTCATACACATACTCTAAGTTGCCTGTTTTAAAATTGTTTTAAGGAAAATTCTGTACATAAGAATTTACGCTGCAATGTGCTTTGACTCCATTAGACAAGATAATTTTTGTCTCTTCCTCTCCTGCCCCCAGGTTAGGTGTGCACCGGGCCTGGGACCCCGCCGGCCGCCTTGCCTGCACTGTGGAGAGGGCACCGGGGCAGGAGTGCCCAGTGAGGCCCAGCGAGGTTAATGCAATCCGCGTCTCGAACTCGCCTCCCCCCCACCAGCGCCACGCTGGTCTCCTCCTCGGGAGGAATTCGAGCAAATGTTAATCCTCTCCACATGTAGAATATTCCAGATAGCCCCGAGCTCACAGTGCCTTTTGAACTTGTGAACAGAAATTGATTCAAGGTGACGAATTTGTAATCAGCTTATGATTGATGGGCCGCATTTCCAGAGAGGCAGCTCTGTGTCCCTTCCTCCTTCCAGGGAAGAAATGTGTTTCACTTTATCTCCCCCATCTCGGGACCCGGAGGACCAAGAGAAAGAAAATAAAGTCAACTGCAATATTTAACTTGCGCTAGAACAGAGGCCACTTAATTAGGGATCAGTGGGGAGGAAGTGCTAAAAGGGGGCTTTCGGCTGCGCCTCCCCGGCCAGACAGAGGGCAGATCGGATGTTAAACTATTAGTGTGATTAGGCGAATAATGACTTTGGAACTAATTTCACTGGATTGGAGAGAGAGCAGGACAGGATGAAAGCAGAAACATCTGCTTGAATATTCTAATTTCAAAGGATAATTGCGAAGTGCCTGCTCAGGTTGTCCTCCGCCCCCGGCACCCTTTCTTTCTTTTTTGCCTTCTTTTTCTTTTCTTTCTTTCTTTCTTTTTAATCAATCAAAACTACCGTGAAGTGACTTTGAGTTCAGCCCTGGCCAAGTTCGCTGGGAAAGTTCTCTGGCGGGAAGGCTGGAACTGCTGACCAGACGCACACAGGGGAGCCAGAAGGGCTCTGATCGCGCAGCTGTCGCAGTGCGGGGTGGGAGAAGGGGCCCTCCCTGCAGGTCTGCAGGTCACCCCTGCCCGCCAGGGTGCTGGCCGAAGCAGCGACAGCCTGAACCTTCCCTGGGTCAGGGTGCCTCTGAGGGAGCCACGAACCACCCCATCCTTTATGAAAGAAGAGCACGTGCCCAGCACAAGACCCTTTCTGGCAGGTTCTTGCACCACTTAAATAGTGATGCCTCCCCTCCCTTCCCTGCAGGGTTAGGGTTAGGGTTAGGGTAGGGTTAGGGTAGCTGGCCCTTCCTTCTGTTTCTAGGCAGCACGTGCTGGAAATCATGCTTGGAAAACACACACACACAACAACAAACCTCCGTTTGTAGCATTTGCCAATGTCTGTGGTGTAAACACTCCCACTCAGCCAATTTCCAGGAGCCAATGCGCTGCGGCGGAGCTGGCATCATCGGGCGGGACACACACACCCTGCTCACACATGCCACTCCTCCCAGCCTTGTCTGCGACATTCCCCTTGCCCTTTCCTGCCTGCTCAACCTGGGAAACGTCTGCCAGTTCTTCTAGGGCCAGTCCCCTGGGCTCAGGCCACCCCAGGGCCTCCTGAGTCGAGGACTCATCCACTGGACTGGGGGCCTTTGGGCAGGCTGTGCCGCCTCCGTGTTCCCATCCACAGGAGCTGCACCCACAGGTGGCTGAAGGGGACCTCCCCTGGGGGCAGGTGTTTAATTTCTGTGTCTACACCATTCTGTCCTCTGTGCCAGGTACCAGGGACACCACGGACAGGACAGACCAGGCCTGTCTGTGTGGACCATCCAGTGGGTGGAAAGACATCCCAAAAGCCTCTCAGGGACAGCACCAAGGGGCTTTCCTGGGCCTGATCTGGAAGGGGGGTAGCTGGGAGACCTTAGGAGGGAACATTTCAGCCCCTACCCTGGGGGTGAGGGTCCACAGGGAAAGAGGCCAGGAGGAAGGGCAGCAGGGTGCGCAGTTGCTCCGGCAGACCAGAGCTCGTGGGAAGGCCCCGGAAATCCCAGATCAGCCCTGAAACCAGAGCCCTGTGGAGTGGGGAGGTGCAAGCTGGGCAAAGCTGGTGGGGCCACCTCCTCCAGAGCCTGCAGGACAGAGTGGAGACACAGGGAGACCCTGCAGGGTTTTAAGGGGGTGGGGGCTCCTGGACTGACACTTTGAGTTACAGCTCATTTGTGAAAAGACAGCACATACGTGGCCCCGGCGCAGATTTCCAAAGTGCAGCAGGGAAGAGTGAGAGTCCCCTGTCCCCCGAGCTGCGGCCACCCATCCCAATCACTCGCTGCAACCTCAGTCCAGAGACAGCCTGATCCTTTCAAAGCAGACATGTAGGGATCCTGTTCCCACCCCATGGCAGACTCCACACATGTTCTGCACCTCTCTTGTCTGTCCTCACATACGTGTGTCTACACTTGTGTGTGTGCACATGTGTGAAATCACGTGTACATGTATCTGAGAGACCACACAGGTGCAGGATGCAGAACCTGCCCTGGTCCATGGAGGAAAGCATGAGCAGTGTGGGGTCAGTATCTGGGGTCCTCCCCTGGAAGGGACCTACTGGTCAAGAGTGTGGTCAGACCTGCACCTTGAGGACAGGGCAGCAGGAAAAGCAGGCGTTCAGAGAGTTTCGGGGCTGTGGCCAGGCGGGGGCTTCCCCCATCACCTTCCTGCCCTCCGCAGACACAGGTCAGTGGCCCTTTCCATGTCCCCCACTGCCCCGAGCGCTGTTCCCAAGCGCCACTCTGCGCCTGCCAGCCTTGGTGCCAAGCCAGGCCGGGAGGCTGGGAAGAGGTGTTTGGAGACGCTTGTTAGGGCACCAAGATCTGGGAAGACCCATGTGGCCGCCCTTCCTGCTCCCGGCAGTGCTTGCAGACCAGGAGAGGCGGGGGCCACGGGCTGCCGCAGCTTCCAACAGATCAGTAGGTATTGACCGAGCACCTGCGGGAGCCCACCATGCTGGGCCCTGAGGGGAGGTGGGAGCAGGGCTCTGGGGGCGGGAGCTGGTCTGCGGGGCAGGGAGGCCAGTGCGGACAGATGGACTCAGTGACGGTCAGACACATCTGGGGAAGCCTGGGGTTGCGGCTCCATGTCCTGGTACGTCACTAACTTGCTGCGTGACCCTGGACAGGTCACTTCACCTCCCTAGGGCCTTAGGGCAGGGGCTGGAGGTCCCGGAAGGCCCTTCTAGCCGTAGGATAGAGACACCTTTAAAGCCTTGAAAGCATGTGGGCCCAAGAATGGCGAGGCGGGGCCAAGAGTCTGACCTGCTTGGTGGGTGAGGGCCTCACAGAGGCCAGAGGCCGGGTGGGGGGGTGCGGTCAGGGATCCTGGGGTGGGAGGAGCAGGGAGCGTCTGAGCAAATCACAACCTCTTCAACCAGTCAGGCCAATGCCAAGTGCCTCAAGTACTGCTTTTTTTAATTAATAGCAAAACTTGTGGCTTTTAAAATTTTAATTGAGACAGAGTCTTGCTCTGTCACCCAGGGTGGAGTGCAGTGGCGTCATCGTAGCTCACTGCAACCTCAAACTCCTGGGCTCCTCCTGCCTCAGCCTCCCAAGTAGCTGGGACTACAGACATGTGCCACCATGCCTGGCTAATTTTTCTATTTTTTGTAGAGATGGGGTCTCACTCTTGCTCAGGCTGGTCTCCAACTCCTAAACTCAAGTGATCCTTCCACCTCAGCCTCCCAGAGTGCCTAGACAAAATTTGTGGTTTTAAACAAAAGGACAGATGAAGCCGTTATGGAAAACATGAAGTTATCACGTGATCCAACAGTTCCATTCCTAGGTATTAATATATGGCCAAGAGAAATTAAACATACTTCCACACAAACACTTGTATACAAATGATTATAACAATATAATAAATTATAACAAATGTTATAACAAATGTTTATAATAGCCAAGAAATGGAAAAACCCGCGTCCAGGCCGAGGCGTGGAGACTCTCACTGTGGTCTGTGCCTGCAAAGGGGACAGACCCTGACTATTTCAGGGACTATTTGTCCCTGAAAAGGGACGAAGCCCTGACACCCACTAAAACACAGATGAACTCTGAAAACATGCTGCCGAGGGACAGAGGCCAGTCACAAAAAGGCACATCCTGTCGGTTCTGCTTGTATAAAACACTCAGAACAGGGACACCACAGAGGCAGAGAGCGGGTCTGGGTTCAGGGCTGAGGCAGGAGGACGGGGATGACAGCCAAGGGGCCCGGGTTCCTGTGAGGTGCTGAACGCTCCAAAATCGTCAGCGGTGATGGCGCACATACTTATAAATATGGTTGTCCCCCTTGTCCTCGGGGGCACGTTTCAAGACCCCAAGTGGACGTCTGAAACCTTGGGTGGTACGGAAGCCTGGGCATTCCATGTCTTCTTGCTTGGACGGCTGCTAAGTGACGGGATAGGGGTGGGGGAGACAGCGCGGAGACGCAGGACAAGGGCAGATTTGTGTCTTGGGCGGGATGGTGCAAGATTTCTTCATAAATACTCAGATGGTATATTTAAAACTTAGGAATTGTTTACTTTTGGAATTTTCCATTTAATATTTTTGGACTATGGTTGACCTCTGGTAACTGAAAACCCAGACAGTGAAACCACGGGGAAGGGGAAGCCACCGTATAGGAAAAGCCGTTGAACTGTGTGCTTTACAAAGCACGTGGTCATCAGCGCTGTTCCACTTGAGGAGGCTGGGCCCAGGCCGGCGGGGGGCGGAGCTGGAACCCCTCCCCAATTAGGGGGACCCCTGGCCAAGGAGCAGGGTTCCCCACCCAGCGAGCTCCGTGGCACTGAGAGGCAGGCGGGGTCCGGTGGGAGGGCAAACCACCTCCCAGGTGGCCTCCTGCGAAACCTCCTATGCCAGCCTGGGGACCCACAGTGGCTGTCCCCACTCCAGCCAGTAAGAGCCATCATCTGTGGTCCTGCTCAGAGCCTGGCCTGGCCCTGGTGGTGGACACATGCTGGGAGAGCAGAGGAGAAGGGAAGTGTGGATACTGGGCGTCCATTGGATCCATCGTCCAACCGAGGGCTGGTCCAGCTGTGGCCCCAGGGCTGCCCTGAGCACACTGTGGTGCCTTGTCATCCTTTGGACTGCAGTGCAAGAGAGGGGGCTCACCTGGACAGTCCTTGAGGGCTTCCTGGTGGAGGAGGCACTTGACTTGCATGCCTTGAGGAAGCAGATCTGGGATGTCGAGTCCTCACCCTGGTAAGAGGGAACAGGAGACCTGAGATTCCAGGGAAGTCTCTTACCCCCACGGCCCTTTGCCACCTCCGTGGAGGGAGAAGGAGACGAAACCAAGACCTTGTGTGCGGCTCCGCCTGGGGAGGAGGTGGTGCATATCCGGGATGCAGAGGCTGTCACATGAGTGCTCCTCTGCCACCAGCCCCCACCCCAGGGTTACAGCTGATTAAATTGGCTACAATAAATTGATTTTTTTGCAAATTGGATTTTAAATGGTTTAGAAAAAAATGTTTCCCTTCCTTCATTCAGAAAGTGTTTGCATTAACAGAGCAGAGGCCCAGGGTGGAGGCACAGGTTGCCACAGACCTGGGACAAGGTCACTGTGTCTGTGAAGAAGGGTGGTGCGTGTGTGGTGTATGTGAGTGTGAATGCGTGTGCACACATACAGGTGTGTGCATGGCTGTGTGTGCATATGCGTGCACGTGTATTTCATGAATGTATTTGTGAGTGTTGTGTACACACGTGCATATGTGCATGCATGTACATGTGCTGTCTGTGTGTGCATGTCATGTGGGATAGAGAGAAAGCTCCTGAACACAGCTCCTTCCCTCCTCCCTGGAACTGCTCTTGCACACTTGTGCACAGGTGGCCGCAGCTTTCCCCGAGTGCATACTCCCTCACAGAGCGGCGGCTTCCACATCTGGCCTCTCACTCGATCCTCACGGCCGTGCTCCTTGGAGGGCAAGATGAGTGTCATTTCCTCCACCGATTTTCAGAGAAGAAAACCAGGGCCCAGAAAGGGCAAGACACCTTCCTGGTGTCCCGGGCAGGTGAAAGGTGGGCCGGGAGCCGTCAGAACAGATGCCTGGGCTGCACCCCCACCCGCAGAGGCAAACTTCCCCTTGGCCCTGGCCCACTTCACAACCGGGGCCAAAGCTGCTCTCGCTCTCGAGGGAGGGGGTTTCTCACCCCCACCCCACATTCCTGGGCCGCTGCCTGCCCAGCCCCACGGCCCCTTTGAAGTTGGGCCTTGAAATCTGACCAGGCCTGACCCGCCTCTGGCTGCCCTTTCCAGATCTGGGGCTGCCCCTGCCTCAGGAATCTGCCTGCTGCTCTGGGGCCCTCAAGGCTCAGGGCGTGTAGGATCCGCCTGCAGGCTCTGTCGTGTTGCTGGCAGTTCTTGGGCCCTGGTCCGGGGATCCTCTGCCCAAGGCCAGTGTGGGCCCTGCGTCTGTGCTTCTGCCCATGTGGCACCATTGGCTGCTCCCCTCTCAAATGCCATCACCACCAATCCAAAACCTGGCCCCTGCTGGGCCCACCCCATGCCCTGTGGGGGCCTCATCCCAGGAGGGGTCCCCTGTGGCCTCCTTGGGGGAATGCCCTCCCCTCCTCACTTCCTCCCAAAAGCTCCCTGCCTCCACTTGCTTCCAGAAGCTCCTGGGGGCTCCATCCCAGTCCCTCCTCTCCTGCTCTCCCTCTTGCTGGAAGTTAGCCTGTCGTCCCTCAAACCCTCACCTGTCCTGGACATCCGCCCAGCTCCAGCTGTCCCCTGGACCTTTCCACCTGACGTCCCATTGGCCCCTCAAGCCCATCCAGGCTGAAACAGCCCTCAGCCCTCGCCACCCCTTCTCCCCAGGACTCCACACCCCACACGGCATTGCCCGTCACCTTCCCCCTCCCCGACCCCAAGCAAGTGCCTGCCACTCCTATCTGATACCCAAGTCCTGTGGCCTCTTCTCTGCCCCTCTTCCTCCACCCAGTCCCTGGAATCGGCCTCCTGGCATTTTGTCTTCCGGCTGCAGTGAAGAGCTCGTGAACAGATCAGCTCCGCCAACAACTGGAAAGACGACTTTAAAAACGTGCTTGGCAGCGTCAGCGAGCGTCCTGGGCACCAGGATTGAGATGGCGAGGTCCCAGTGGACGAGAGGCACAGAGAAGTGAGCTCAGCATGAGCAGCTTTCTGTCTGAGGCCTATGCCAAATCTTTAAACTTTAATCTTAAACCAGAAGAGCTTCACTCTTAAAACATCAGAGTGAAGTTTTACTGTCACAGTCATGAAGAGAGAAACTTTGATATTTAAGGCCCACAAAAGAGTAGAGACCACAAAAAGCACCCCGAGTTCCCAGTGGGGCCTCCTGGAGGGACTCCCTCTAGAGTGAGGTGGACTTGAGGGTAGAGCAAACTTTGCACAGATGAAGCAGCCGCAAGCCAGCTGGTCCCCTCATTGGATTAAAGTTACCTGCCCAACACTGCTCACCTACCAGAGGATGAAGTAAACCCTTTCTGGAGGAATATATTATACCACCACCCAGAACCTCTACAATTTGTTATGCACAATGCCTCACACCCAATTAAAAGTGCCCAAGTGAAGTTAGGAGCAGAGTCAATAGAGGAAATAAACAATAGAAACAGACCCTCAGATGACCCTGCGGTTGCAGTTACAGACTCACAATTCAAAATATCTGTGACTAATGTGGTCATGACAGCAGATGGTGCCATGGGGGAATTCTAGCAGGAAAAGAGGAATCTAGAAAGAATATTCAATGGAACTCGTGGAACTGAAAATCCTGAAAACTGACATTAAGAATTCAGCTGATGGATTCACCCACACAGAGGGCAGAGCAGACGGAAAGGCTAACAAATTGGAAGTGAGGGGAGTGGGAAATATCAAGGCCAGAAAAGGGAAAAAACACAGACAAGAGCAAGCGATATGTTGTGTATATAAGATGAACAACAACAGTACAAAGAGCAGGAAAGGGATAAATGGAGTTTGCATGTTCGAAAGCTGAGTGCTGATGGGGAAGGGGTGGAAGTGCTGGTTTGTATTTGACTTTACTAAACCAAGAATGTTATTGGTCCTAAGATAACCAGAGTCAAATAACTAACAAGTGTGGGGGGGAACACTGACCTAACATATCTGATTATCTAAAAGAAGGCAATAAAGAAGTGGAAAAAAGTGATCAAAACAGATCAGACAAAAAGAAAACAAATGTTAAGGCGGTAGACATTATACAAACACCTCAATAATTACAATAAATGTGAGTTGACTAATACTCGAAAGGCAGAGGTTGGCAGACCGTGTTCAAACCCAGATGCCGCTTAGAAGAGACATGTTCTAAATGCAAGTACACAGAAAGGTTTAAAGTGCAGAAGGAGATATACTAACACTCCACAATCACTGCCCCCTAAGCTGATGTGGCCACACTAGTATCAGAGTCCTTACGGCAAGATTTGTTGCCAAAGATAAAAGCGTAATGATTAAAAGGTCGTTACACCAGAATACAGAATCATTGTGTGCATAATATATCTTCAAAATATAAAAGCCAAGAATTCACAAAACCAGAAGGAATTTTAACTGCAGTGGTGTCTGGACCCTGCTCTGTCAAAACTTGATGTCACAAGCAGTGGACACATCAGTGGCACATGCTACGCTGCACCCAGCACGGCAGTCCTGCTCCTGGGCGCCTGCAGCTCTTTGCTAGAGTTGGCACTGTGTCCTCCGTGGGGCCGCAGGGCAGATCCGAAATGCAACGCCACCCGGCCCTCTTCCGATCGTGGCCCTCCCACATCCTCCTTAGCAAAAGAAGGGTCCAGAGGAGAGTCTGCCAGGATCTGGGCTGCCCAGCTGCCCAAGGCAGGACACCACAGCTGAGTCTCAAGCTCCAGCTCCTTCAGAGGGAGATCCGGAGCCTTCTCTGTCGGTCGCATGTGGTCACTAAATGCCAGGTGAGCACATCCCCACTGTTCAAAGTCTTGCCACATCTCTGCTTCACCCGGAGAAAGGGCCCAAAGCCACATGCTGACCCCGAATCCCTGCATGATCCAGCCCCACTTACCTGTGACCTGGCTTACTGAGCAGCCCCTCCTCCCCAACTGCCGGCCCCGGCATGTCCCAGAACGCTCAGCACCACCTACCCAGGGCCTTTGCTTCTGCCTGCAGCACTCTGCTCCAGGTACCTCCCTCGGCACTGGGGGTCTTTGCTCAGCCCTGCAGCGGCCTGCGAGTTGCCCACCCTCTGCTGCCCCTTCCTCTGTCCCAGCCCCGCTCTCACGTCCACGTCACCTGTGGCAGGTTTGGTGAATCATCTTCCTGAGACAGAAGATAAACTCCGTGCTGGCAGGACCTGCCTCCCTGTTCTCCAAAACATCTGTGTGCACTGGGAATGCGCCCGGCATCTCTCAAGGGTGCAACGGTACTTGCAGGAGGACCCTGCAAAGGGCACTGGTGGGAACTATGACCTCACAGTGGGCTTTGACGCAGAGACTTCGCTGCTTCTTACTCACTTCTCCTGTAGCCGGCGTGAGAACACTCTCGGTGTCTCTCTGTCTGCTGTGTCACCTGACCCTGATCATACACTCCTGCACCTAGAACACGGGGCTGCAGGGACGGCCCCTCCAACACCTTCATTCTCAGATGCAGACCCTGGCAGGTCCAGAAGGCCCTGTGTGCCCAGTGTCCCCCGGTGTCCCACTCATGGCTCGGGGACCCCTCCATGCCCTGACTCCGCCTGTGCAGCCAGTGGCCCAGGACTCGAGAATACTGGTGTCCTCCACACAAGGGACAGGTCGGTATGAGGGTACTTGGCGTCCCAAACGGGGACAGCGGCGGCTCCTGGACCATGGGCCTGGAATCCTGGTGGCTGTGGGGACTCTGCTGGTGACTTGGGAGACCACAGGTGGGCAGAGGAAGGTGAGTGGCTGCCCCTCCAGGGGCCACAGGAGGACTCACCCCTAAACAGGCTGCTGGGAACAGAAAAGGTGAGCTGCACTGCCGTGAGGGCTTAGGGCCACTTTGCTCACTCCTCGATGAGATCAGACAACATATCTGGGCAGAGGCAGGGCAGGAGGCAGCTCATCCCTGATGGGCTTCCTTGGACATGGCCCCTCTCCCTATAGCATATTCCCTCCAGCCCCACAGGGGGATAACATCATCCCCATTTCACAGATCAGGAAACTGAGGCTCAGGGTGAGTGAGGATTAAATCTTTGGTTGCACAGCTGGTCAGGATGGAGCCAGAACCCACAAGCTGAGGGCCGGCAGGGCATTCCACAGCCAGCCACACACCTGCAGCCTGGCCCGGCCTCCAAGCCCCAGTGTACATGCACACTCTGGCCAGCCTTCGCCTGGGCCCCCGGCCACCATGTGCTCTTCCTTCCCCAACCGTTCTTAGCCCCCGCCAGCCTTTAAGTTTTGGGTCTCGTGTCCAGGAAGCCTCCCCAGCCCCTAAGGATGAGTCAGGGTCCTTTCATGCCCCTTCATGCTTCACACCGCCTCGGGGGTGGCCAGCAGGGGTGTGCCTCGGGGTCTGTCTGTCCCCTGCACATGTCTGCTGCCTGTCCAGTTACCCTGCCCAGCACTGGCCCCTGGCCCAGCACACAGCGGGTCCTCAGCGAATGTCTCTGGGATGAAAGCATCTTTTAAAATGAAATTTCTTTGGACTCCTCCTGTGCTAAATGAATCCAGCCACCTGCTGCTTCCTCACTGTCTGCACACACATGCAGGGTAGGCCCAGCATTCAGTTGCGATCCCTTCCTCCTGAGCAGCAGGAGTATTTTCTTTTTGAAGGAAATGAGTTGGGTCTGGTCTTGTCATTGTCCTGGGATGAGCTGGGTGCCCCTCTAAGCCTGGGCTGCTGCCACTATGAGCTCTTTCATGCCATCCGGGCAGGCGCTGGGCCCCAGGGAGAGGTCTCAGCCCTGACCCCATGCTCTGGGAGCCTGGAATGGGAGAGGGACTTGCCCAGCACCTCCCACCTGGCCAGAAGCTGAGCGGGTTGGAAACCGGACTCTGGCCCCAGCCAGCACCTCGCTAGTGAACAGCACCCTCTCCCCCGACGGCAGAGATGTGCCCAGCTGTGGGGACAGGAACATGAACATAATCTCTTCATGAAGGGGATTTTCCATCGTTAATGCTCTTGCAAGTCGAGAAATTTCTGAACGTATTGAAAGTGAGGGCTGGAAGGAGTTACAGGCGGGGAAAAAGGACTGTCGGGGTCTCGACTAGCGCCACCAGGAGAGAACATCGCGCCGCGGGAGAGTGCGCCACATAGCGGCCGCGCGGGGGATCGCAGGGAAGGGAAGGGACAGAGCACAGTGCCTGTGACTAGCGCGTGGCCTGGCAGGGGACTCCGGAAACACAAAAACGTATAACGAAAAAGCCTCCCAGAGAATGCCCCACTGGGTTTTCTTTAATTCTCTTGCTTTGCCTCTTCCCATGTGTTCGTGCACGAGAGGGTGTCCAAGGACCTGAGCTGGCGGAGAGACCCAGAGAGCGCTGGCGGGCAAGCCATTGCTGCCCTCCTCCCCCGCGGCTGTCCCAGGGAAGCGGAGCCTGGCGCGAAGAGGTGGGCTCGGCCACCACCCCCGCCACCTACTTGCCTTCTTCCTCCACCGCAGAAGCAGCCGAGCTGTGACCCTCGGCTGTGGGCTCCCAACATCACCTTTCTGAGCCTTGGTTTCCTCCTCAGTACAATGGGTGCAAGAGCCTCCACCCTGCCTGTGGGGTTATCACCAGAAGCGGAAGCAGCCGCGGGTGGATGTATTTTCATCACAGCGCCAGAACCTTTTAAACCAATGTCCTGTGTGATGAACACTCAAATTATTGCTAATGGCTGTTCTCAAAAACAGTGCCCAGTGCCTTGGTTGTGGTGGTGGCCAGTGGAATCCACGCAGGTGAAAAGATTGCACAAAAGGAAACACGCGCACCAGTGCTGTGCAAAATTGGGAAATCAGCAAGGGTGCATGGGCTGCAGCCTACCTGTCGATTGCCTGGTGTTTTCCTCCCGCAATGTGGGATTGTACCACTGTGGGGACTGGGTGAAGGGTCCGCGGGCGTCTCTCACTCCGCACCACTGCACGTGCTCGACAGCTATCTCGAGCTAAGAAGATTTAAGTTGCCGTGATGAACGTCAAGGTGAGTATTCACCGAGCATGAAGGTGTTTGTGGGTCTGCATCTGCCTCCCAGGTGGTTCCGGGAGAGAACCGTCAGGTCTAAGGGCCGGCAGAGGGAGCCGTGTCTGGCGCTCATGGCCACATCACACCTAGAAAGGCTCTGCATCTCTACCGGCAACCGACCCCTCCGCCTCCCCGTCGGCCGCAGTCTCACCTCGGACATTTGGGACACGAGTGGGGTGATTCTCAGACGCAACCACCTTCGTGGCTGTGCACCTCCATTTCCCCAGCTGTCACAAATAGATGTCGCCCCTCAAAGGGTTCCTTGGGGAGTAAAAGGGAAACACCTTGAGGTTTCCAAACTTGCTTGCAAAATGCAGATCCCCGGACCATACAGGAGGAAAGGAGGGGCGGGGACCCCTGCCGCGGCCGAGCTGCTGGGAGGCACTGAGATACAGGTCCTGCCCTGGGTGTCCACTGCTCTACCCTACATGTCCCTTCTGCGGTTCCCCATCCATGTTACAGGCTCGGCCTCCGAGACCCCTGCTCTGCGTCCCACCCAGGCCACACCCAGCTGAAGGTCACTCACTGCTCCCCAGGTTGAAGATGCGGGAAGTCCTCCAGGGAAGGGTCGGCTGCTACTCCTCCACAGGCAATGGCAGGGCTGGCTCGGAGCTACTGGCAGATTGGCTGGCTGCCCTTGGGCCAGCCGCGGGGGTGGCGATGTTTGGTCTGAGACTGGGGTCCAGCAAACTACAGCCTGTGGACCAAATCTGCCAGTCACTTCTTTTTGTAAATAAAGTTTTATCAGAACACAGCCACACCCATTTATGGCTACTTTCTTTTTTTTTTTTTTTGTTTGAGACAGGATCTCACTATTATGCCCAGGCTGGCCTTGAGCTCCTGGGCTCAAGTGATCCTCCTGCCTCAGCCTCAGAGTAGCTGAGACAACAGGTGCCACCACCATGCCCAGCATGTGGCTGTTTTTGTGCTACAATCGCATTACTGAGTCGGAGATCCTATGGTGCCCAAAGCCAAAAATGTTCACATCACAGAAAATGGTTTGCCTTTTTAAAGTTTAAAACTTCTGTGAAGTTTAAAAACCACCACGGAAAAGGTTTGCCAATCCCGAAGCAAGGTCACGGCGATTCAATCCCATCCAGAAGGGATGAGGTGCGGGGGCATCTGGGAACATTTTCTCACTTGGTCAGTGAGACGGAGGCCCCCATGGCCACAGGTCACCGTTGTTTCCTGTGTGGTCACCATGGTGTGAGGAGGAGGTGGGTGGAGCAGGGGCAGCCATTCTGGGACCGTGAGGAGAGGCATAGTGGGTGAACTTAGGGTCAGAGGGACGAGGTCCCCAGGACAGCATGGAGTGGACCAGCCCACCCTGAGACCACCCACTTGGCCAAACCGCCCAAGCCCTGTGAAGGAAGAAAGATGTGTACAGCCCATTCTTAGATGGGCGTGTTGTTACTGATCCTGAGTTTCACAAGGTCCTTCACTTAGTGAAGACAGGAATAAGCCAACACAGTGTCATCATGTGCGGCCACCAGAGCCAGCTTGGTCTCAGACATGGCTGATGATAAAGCCCACTCCAGGAAGGGGCAGCTGCTGTTATCTCCATTCCCAATTAAACAAACTGAGGCTCTGAATGATTGCGTCGGTCAATGAATTCATTTTTTTAAGTGCTATTGGGTGCCAGGTGCTGCTGGTGATTATATTATTCTGCTCAGGCTGCCATGACAAAATGCCACAGACCGGGTGTCCTATACCAACGACAGGTGTTTGTTTCCTCGCAGCTCTGGAGGCTGGAAGTCCAAGATCAAGGTTCCGGGAGAGGGCTCCTCCTGGCATCGTCTCGCCGTGTCTCCACATGGTGGAAGGGGAGACAGCTCTGGTGTCTCCTTTTCTTGTAAAGGCATCAATCCTATCACGAGGACCTTAAGACCTTAAGACCTCATCCCAAAAGCCCTATCTCCAAATAAAGTCACGTGGGAGGTTAGTGCTTCAACATATGAATTTGAAGGGGCACGATTCGGTCCATAGCCGTGACGAAGCGCCCGAGTACAGAGGTTACCAAGGAGACAAGGCCTTGCATCCGCGGAGCTGACACCCTGAGGACCTGCCCGTGTGCATGGAGAGAAAGCAGTTTGGCCAGTTTGGCCAAGATTCCAGGTCTGATTCCAAGTTTTAGTTTCTTCTTGTGATACCACATTGCCATCCCATGTGACTCTCAGATCATAACCTTGTTTAACCCTAAGAGGGAGGCAGCCCAACACTTTTTTTTTTATTTCAGCATATTATAGGGGTACAAATGTTGAGGTTCACGTATATTGCCCTTGCCCTCCTCCCCCTTGAGTCAGAGCTTCAAGCATATCCATCCTCCAAACGGTGCACATCACACTCATTATGTATGTATATACCCATCCCCTCCTCCCCCCTCCCATCTACCTGACACCCAATAAATGTTCTTCCTATATGTCCACTTAGGTGTTGATCGGTGAAACCAATTTGCTGGTGAATACATGTGGTGCTTACTTTTCCATTCTTGGGATACTTCATTTAGTAGAATGGGTTCCAGCTCTATTCAGGAAAATACAAGAGGAGCCCAATGCTTTTTATTATCCTTATGTAGGTGACGAAGATGAGGACATCTTGGCCCCCTTCTTTAGAGCCAGAGTAAGATGGAATTCATTTATCTAGTCATTTGTCTATCCATCCACCTACACATTCATACACTCACCCATCCGTATACCCACCCATCCACCCATCTACCCACTCACCCATCCCTCCATCAACCCATCCAACAATCCATCCACCCACCCATCCATCCATCCATTCACCCACCCATCCATCTACCCATCCATCCACCCACCCACCCATCCACCCATTTGCCCATCTATCCACCAATCCATGGATTTATTAGGTGACATTTCCTGAGCAACCACCAAGGTCAAGACCCCTCCTTCACCAAGTCAATGCCCACTCTCAAGATCTCCATTTGCTGCTCTGCCAAACCTCCAGAGGCCCAGCGGAGATGCCAGGCACCCAGGCCTCACATGCTGTTGTGCCGCTGATGACCAGAATAGCTGCTAGGGGCCCACAGAGCCACCCTGGGAGCTCCTCCCACACTAGAGCAAGTTTGTCTCCATCCCATGGCAAATTTTCAAGCCTGTAGGGGATTCCCAGCACCCCCTCTTGCTCCTGGGGGCCTGGGGAGCAGGGGGAACCACCACAGAGAAAGGGAGGGGGTGTGCCTTTCCTTCCTGCCCATGGTTCTATCTGCTGGGGCCTGAAAGCTGATCTTCCACACAGAATGGCCTAGCCAAACTCAAAATGCAAAACAGACCCTTGGCGGCTCTCTAACTGCCGGCCCAGACAGCCTGGGATCAAAGGCAGGCTGGGCTGTCCGGGAGCCCCAGCACGGTGTCTGGTTATCAAATTTGCACTTGGCAGTGTCTGTCCTGCTCACTCTCCTGGGGGAGAAAGATCCAGCTCAGCCCAGGTAGCGCGCCAGCACAGAGAGGCTGGAATGAGTGCCCAGTCTGTCCCGCTGCCATTCATGCTCGCTGAGTGCCAACTGTATGCCCAGCACTTCACGTGCAGCAGTGTAGTCTGCACAGCAATGGTGGCAAGCAGGTGCCAGCCAACACCCACACTTGGTCCCATAGGAACCTAAGATGTGTCCCCAGCCTGTGGCTGGTATGTGGCAGAGCTAGGGCTTAGGCCTCCAAAGGCAGTGCTCTTTAGGGTCCCTGACCCTACTCTGTGGTGGGCGGTGGGCTAAAGCAAGGAGCTGGGAGAGTCGGGGCACCCAGGGGTAGAAGGGCCCTGGAGGGAATCAGACAGTGTCCTCCAGCTGATGGGGATAGTAAGAAGGTGACAAAGAAGGAAAAGGTGGACTGCCAGCTGTGCTCACCGACAACAGGTCTTTGTACCAGTTAGCTTTGCTGTGTAACAAAACCACCCCACACTCAGTGGTATGTGCCAATGACCATTCATTTCTCAAGTGCCGATGGGCAGCTGGAGGCTCTGCTGGTCTAGGCTAGCATCAGCTGAGACAGCCAGTGGTGCATGGCTCTGCACTGTGGGCTCACGTCCTCCAGCAGGCTGGCTTGGGCACACGCCATGGGAAAAGCAGCAGTACCAGAGAGCACGAAGAGCACACACGGCTTTTAGGGGCTGAGACTCGCGACTGGCACTGTTCACTTCCACCTCATCCTATTGGCAAAAGAAAGTCACAGGGCTGACCAGAGAGGAGAGGCACCGGCAGGTTACATGGCCAAGGCAGGGGGAGAACAGGCACTAGATGTGTGGTTTGCAATCTACTGGAGTTGCTGTCGCCCTCCAGGGCAGAGGTGGAGGTACTGGATCCTGCCAGACTCCCTGCCCGGCCACTGCCCACCTGATCTTGGCCAGGACACTCCAGCCACCACCTTACCTCCCCCTTGTCGGTCCATCTCAATGCCCACGTGTCCACACACACAAGTGTCCCAGCTGGTGTGGCCCCTTGCTCCCCTGCGGTGACCCCTGACGCTCCAGTGTGGAGTGGTCACTTCTCCCTCAGGCTCCCGCGTCCTTGCAGAGCAGTGCCTATTGCCTCCGAGGCTCGCAGCTTCCCTGCCCCCGCTGGGGCTGGCGCAGTAACTGCCCGCTGACCAGGTGGTGATAGCTGCGGCAGCAAGACTGATGGTGGTGCCGCGGGCGTCACCCTGCCCGGAGCCCAGCCTCGTCCATTATCAGCCGGGGGCGCTTGTCATCACACACCAGGCGCAAATCGGAATCAAATGTGGGGTCCGAGCCGGTGAGGACGCTCCATTTCACATTTGCATGAAAGCCGGAGGGGGAGGCTCTCCTCTGTCAACTTGAAAGGAAGGAGAGGCAGCAAGGCAGGGCAGAAGCTGCAATAATTCTCTAAAACTTTGTTTTTCATTTTCCTGTCCCAGCTCCTTGGGCTCTAAGAGAGAACGGGGCCGAATCCCACAAGAAAGACGGCCCCGGTCAGGGCCTAAGCGAAGCCACGTGTCTTCACAGCGCCTCAGATGTCCTGCAGGGTTCTGCAAGCGTCTGGGCCCCAGACCTGAATGTGCTTGCCGGACGCGCCCCCCACGGGGCGGAGGGGCTGGCGCTCGCTGTGTTCCACCCCTGTCAGGATCACGGGCTGACAGCGTAGATTAGCGACCTTCAGGCACTTCATCCATTCCACTTGGCTTAGTCCCTCCAGTTGCCAGGAGGAAGGTGGCTTTACCCTTACTTTAGAGCAGGTGGAGGAGGCTCCCTGCAGGGACTTCTTTGGCCTGCGTCCTGCAGGGGGAGAAGCTGCCCGGTCAACCCAG
Organism: Lepilemur ruficaudatus; assembly: GCA_963574885.1. Taxonomy (NCBI): domain Eukaryota; kingdom Metazoa; phylum Chordata; class Mammalia; order Primates; family Lepilemuridae; genus Lepilemur; species Lepilemur ruficaudatus. Next base: position 50,896 of record CAUYRT010026504.1, read on the forward strand.
GTGTCTCTGGTCCAAAGCAGGCATTCCTCTGCCCCACACGCTGCTCTCGGAGGCCTGTGCCTTCCTTTTCAGCCCTCGCTTGTCCAAAGGACCATCCAGCCTCTGCTCGTGCACCCAGGGACAGCTGCCTCCCACTCTCGGGAATCTTTCCATTCCCCACCCCCAATACACACACACACACCCCTTCATGTGGGGAAACTGGAAGGGTCCCCTGTATGTTTGTCTGCAGGTATGGCAATCGTGGGATGACTCTCAGGTGTTTAGTCCAAGGGTCGCTTGAGCTCTTCTCGACTGACACTTGGGCTTCCGTTTGCCTCTCATTCTGCCTGTGCAGGAGGCTGGCCGAGTGGTCTGGTCACTGGACTCTGTGACCTGCACCCTCCGGTTAGGTGTGGCCAGTAGGGAGCCCTGTGGAGAGCAGAGGGAGGGAGAAGGGTGAGGGCAGTGTCTTCGGTGCCCTGGGTCCTCCCTCTGAGGTTGCCTTGGGCTGGAGTGTCCTCTGAGAGCTTGCTCCTTCCTCCCTGTCTCTCCCTGCCTGGCTCTCAGAGAGAGACTACCTAACTACCCCCTGCCTCATCCCATCAGGACCAGGGGGGCAACAGCTCAGCTGCTGCTAACCCTGCACTAAACCCTCTCTCATGTGTCCCTGCTGCACCTTCCTAATTACACCTTCCTCTAGCCTCGCTGTTTGAAGTATGCCCTCCGACCCTGCCATGTCTGAGGGTGAGCAGGGAGCCCTGGCGTGGCCAGTGGCAGGGTCCTGGCTGGGCTTGCTGCCCTGATGGAGACCAAGTACCCGCCAGACACGGACTCACCACGCCTTGGCTAGGACCCACTATGAACACAAGTCAGCCAGGTACTCTGTGCCTGTCCCCACAACCACCAACTGATCAGCCTCAGTGTCTGTTAAATGAACAAATAAAGGAAGGCACAAGTGGGGCATTTCCCAAGCTTTGCCAGGTTAGGGCCCGCAGGTTGAAAGAGGAGGCTTGACCAAGGCACAGGGTAAACCCCGAGCAGGCAAGGAAACCATGGCAGGAAGCGGACTCTGCCCTGGGGTCTACAAGCAAGAGTCCAGGGAGGAGACCCCAGCCCTGTCTGCACTGCTGTGTGGCCTTGGGCAAGCATCTGAATCTCTCTGTGTTTCTGCCTCTTCACCTACAGAGCAGAACGGACAGTGCTGTACGGTCTTTCTGTGCAGGTCAGACCAGAAAATGATTTGTAAACCATCGAATTCCTCGTGGGAGAATTTGAGATCATTATCCATGATCACCAGTGACCGACCTGGGATTCTGGCTCTTGTTAATCCTCCCAAATGCCATCGGGAGCTCTCAGGAGTTACCTTCTCGGTCTGGAACCCATTCATTAGCCCAGCCTCAGTGTGCGTCCTACACCATTCACCCATAGTGGACCTCAGGACTAAATGAGAGAGCTAAAACTACAAAACTTCCAGAAGAAAACTGTGGAAGAGACAGAAATGAACTTAGGGTAGACAAATTCTATTTTTTTTTTTTTTTGAGACAGAGTCTTGCTCTGTTGTCCAAGGTGAAGTGCAGTGGCATCATCACAGCTCACAGCAACCTCAAACTCCTGGGCTCAAGCGATCCTCCTGCCTCAGCCTCCTGGGTAGCTGGGACTACAGGTATGCGCCATTATGCCTGGGTAATTTTTTTCTATTTTTAGTTGTTTGGCTAATTTCTTTCTGTATA
>CAUYRT010026505.1:0-22346 GCA_963574885.1 Lepilemur ruficaudatus
ATTGCTCAAGGTCAGGAGTTCGAAACCAGCCTGAGCAAGAGCGAGACCTTGTCTCTACTATAAATAGAAAGAAATTAATTGGGCAACTAAAAATATATAGAAAAAATTAGCCGGGCATGGTGGCGCATGCCTGTAGTCCCAGCTACTAGGGAGGCTGAGGCAGAAGGATTGCTTGAGCCCAGGAGTTGGAGGTTGCTATGAGCTAGGCTGACTCCATACCACTCACTCTAGCCCAGACAACAGAGTGAGAGACTCTGTCTCAAAAAAAAAAAAAAAAAAGATTTGAGTGTGTTTCTTTAAAAAATTTTCTGTCTGCTGTTGTGCTTCTCCTTTGGTCATGCATTGTTCTCCTAATGTCACTAAACTTTTTTTGTGGTAGTTATTTCAAATTCTCTATTATATAATTTATATTTCTCTATTTTACTAGGATTTTTTTCCCTGAGTGTTATCTTGTTGCTTTATTTGAATTGTGTTTCCCTGCTTCTTCATTTTATTGACTTTTTCGGTTGATACTTACACAGTAGAAAAAACTGTCACCTCACATAGTCTTCACAGATTGGCCTTGTACAGGGGAAAACCTCACCAATCAGACTGGCCAGATTATCAATTGGTTTCTCAAACTTTTGTGGTAGCCCAGACTGCTCTCTTAGTTCTTAGTAACCCCTCATTGTCTAGAGTATACTAGGTTCTGTCACTGCTATAAAACAGGGGACACAGAAGCCAGTATCTCAAATAGCACTTAGAAAATTAGAGCATTGGATACATAGTTCAATCCTTTCTCTCCCCAGAGAGAACTAGAAGCTTAGGTTTTCTCACTCACCCACTCTGTACTAGGGCAGGGAGAGTATCTGTGGAGATTCCTGATGTGGTTGTTCAAACCTCATAAATATATACAGTTAATATGTGTTAATTAAAGAATAATAAATAAATACGAGTAATATATGAAAAATTAAAAATATTTCCAAAACTGAAAAGATGATTAAAGAATGGAATAGTGTTGGGAGTGAAATATATTTTCACCTTTTATAATAACTAACAGACATTCTTTAACATCGATTATTCAAAAATGCAGGAATAAACATGTAATTTAAATTTGTGGAGGAAAGAAACAGCACTAAAAACAAAATAGCAAAAGTAGTTACTATTGAGAAATGGAACCCAAAGTAAGAGGTTGGGAATGATTGGAACGGAAATTTTTGGTCATTATTTTGTATCTGTATTTATTGATTTTTATCTCTATTCAAAGAAAATGGAATTTTGTAATGATAAAAGAAATTATAAAATTCAAATGAAAGGAAAATGAAATAAAAGGAAAATCTCCTTTATTCTTAGTGGCCACGAGGCTTCTAGACTATACTGGGTGCTGTCAGCACTCTGAGACAAGCGATACAGAATGCAGCACCTTGGATGTGTGACAGAACTCTTTCCTTCCCCAGAGAGAAGCTGTGAGCTGAGATTTGTTTATTCTGTGCAGAGCTAGGGAGATGAGCTGTGACAAGTGCCCACACCTAGGTCAAACCACCTTTTTGTTCATTGTATCCTTGAGGGGTCTAGTGTATGCTGGGTTCTGTTAGTCTTTCTAGACAGGTGATACAAAAGCCAGTTTCTCAGGCAGTACATGGAAAAATCGGAGTTTCTGATGCACATGCCAGCTCTATCATTCTCCAGGGAGAAACCAGAAGCTGAGGGCTTTTCTTCTGATTGTATGACGCTGTGCTGTGGGTGGGGATTATGGTGAGAACATGTTTTACAAAATAACTTAGTTGTGAAAGGAAGTTTACATCCAGGTCACACTCACAAGACACTGGATCTATGACATTGATCGTCTGGTCGCAGAAAACAGCATGCACAGAAAGATGTGCCAGGACTCATATTACGTGCACACTTTTATCTGCCCATTTATCCCTTTTTCTCCACTCATTTAAGGGCCTTAAGCTCACATTAAAAAGCTTTTCCTTAAACCTATCCCTATTTCTTAGCTCTGAGTTAGCCCTGAAATATCCTCATTTAATCCCTCTATCACTCTCTCCTAGATCTCGACACCTACCCACACTGCCTTCCTATGCCTTCCCTAAACTACTGGAACCTTAATAAAGCCCCAGCCCTATTACTCCCCTGATTTTCTGAGACTCCCCTGCTGTAGGCAATCCATCCAATGTTCCACCTTCCTCATGACCTTTTGTCCTTCCAGATTTCTTAAAAACAGTCTTTCTGACTTTCACTTCTTCAATTCTTTCCACTGTGTAAGCCTCAATTTTGGCTCTTTCCGTTTTTTTCCTTTCAAAACACCTAAAAAGCCTTAACTGACTCATGACTTAAGTAAAAAATAAACACACAAGTGCTACATGGTGAAGGTAGTACACATACTGCTAGTTTTGGGAAATGCCATTCAGAAATAAGAAAAATAAGGAGACAAATTACTACTTTGGCTGGTGGGTAGATTTCAATATGGATTAGACTTGAAGAGTCTATTACAGTCATAGGCTTTCTGTGGTCTTGACCAGCTGATGACATTTGGAAGCATTTGTTTAACCAAAGAACAAGAATTCAAATGCCTTCACAGAGTAGCAGGTAGCAAAAAAGATATAAAACAGGCAGGGTATACCAACAGATAGTGGAGTTCTATGACAAACTAAAGATTGCATTCTTCTTCCTAGACATGCAGTCACTTCCCAGTATCTGTTAATTGTTTCCATGTAGAAATATAAAGCCTGAGTTTCTCAATTTATCAAGAGAAGTCAAAAATATTTATTTTACTATAAAATCTTCAGAATTTAAATATTTGACACCTCATTCAAAAAGTGTGTAACCATTGTATTGGCTCCCAATACACAGCTACAGGTTGTTTCTGGCCCAACAACTGACCCATTCTAACCTTTGGTCTAAACTGAATGACCCAAGTATGGGGAAATATACCACTGGAGGGAGGAGAACAGTCCTTAGTCAAAAACAATCCCTGTAAAAAAGGATTGACATGATTACATGGTGGGTAGAAATCAAAAACAGAAATGTGAAGAAGGAGACATCTTTCACAGCAGACTGCACAAACAAGATCAGAGAAGCTAGATTAGAAAATGGGCTATAATCAAAAGAGACAAGGTTCTTCTATACCCCTTTAATTTCTAGGTGCTTTCCCACCTGAATGGAAACAAAACTAAACCTATAAGGACCAAATATATCTAAAGTTGTGCTAGGCTTTTATCCAGAACATTATATATTTTTATTGCAGTACATTACAAAATTAAAAATGGGAAAATAAAGTACATTTATTAATGGAAAATCTTTATATCACCAATAATATTTTCTTGATTTTTCTACAAATCTATTGTAATCCCTAGCACAGTCTTCTCAGGGTATTTTATGGATATTGTAAAGGAATGACAAACTCTATATTGATTAATAAAGAGCCAAGATATCAAATATAGTTTTAAGGCATAAGAATTTAAATGACAATGACTAGGGAAAAATTATTTTAAAAGATAGAAAAATAAATTTACAATAAAAATGATAATTTTATGCTAAAATGAAACACTCCTATGTAAAAAAAAAAGACATTGTAAAGCAAATTAAAAGTAAATTGAATTTAAAACAACACACACACATACCAGGTGATAATATTTGTAGCATATAATGCAAACAAATGATAAGATGCAGAATATACAAAAATCTCCCAGGAGCTAATGGAGGTAGAGACTGGAAACAACTCAAGAAGAAATAGATGAATGTTATGAAGGCAAGTCACAAAAGAAGAATAAGGAGATTTGAGCATTGAACAGGTAGAAGTTTGCCTAAGAAACTAGCAATCAGTAAAAAGCAAATTAAAACTAAGAAACTTCATTTATGACTCATCAGACTGGCCAATGTTAACAAGGATTAGGAGAATGGAGTAGCTCCATACATTGCTAGAGGAGGCAAAAACAAATACAACATCTGGGAGAGCTGATATTTGTAATTTTCTTTTCTACTGCAACATATTTAAGAAAATTGGGAAGAATATTTAAGATTCATTAAACCTCAGTGGCAGGTACACTGTTTTGTACTTCTTTATTGCCTGTGTTTGTCTGTTTGTTTGAATAATTTCACAGGAAAATAAATAGGAAAAGCAAAGTAAATAAGTGCTAAGAAAAATTTTTTTTACCAAAGGACAGTACAAGTGTTGGTGTGTAAGGTAGAGTAATAGAAAGGCTATAACTTACATTGTTTAGTTAGGACAGTCCTAAGACACAAACTTTTAAACTGCAACTTTACTTAAATAGTTATTTTCTGAGCCACAGATGGGAAAAGAGTCTGCCAGGCAAAGAAAAGGGCAGATATTAAGGCTATGAGAAATGAGAGCATTTGGACATTTCCAGAAATAGAAAGAAACTGATTTGGCTTGAGTAGAGTGAAAGATGATACGGGCCTGAAAGAAAGTGACCATGGCAATGAATATTCATTTTACTTAAGAACAATAGTAAACCAATCACATCATTTTAAGCAGTGAAATGTTGAAAGCAGGTTGATATTTTACCATTTCATTATATTATGACAAGACTAGGTTAAAGGGAGAAAGAGGAGTCACTAAATTGAAGATTGCTGCTGTTGTTCAGGAAAGAAATGATCATATTAAGTGGACCAGTTTAAGAAATAATATGAAGTGGAGTCGCTAGGTCTTCATGACAGTGTGCTTGAGTAGAGTGAGGGAGAGGCAGCTTTTGAAGTATGGCCCTCAGCCTTCTCACTTGGGCAAGCACTGTTTAGACCAGAGAGACAGAGAGCTGAGAAGGAAAAGGTTAGAGCAGGAGGTGGAAGAATAAATTGAGTCAAAAATTTAGACACCAAAGTAGAGGGATTTTTTAATGGCACCAAACAGATACAAAACCAAGAAATGATCAGCGTGTGTTTATCAGTACAATATATCGCTTACTTCCTCTCAGCATTCTTTAAACGGAAATGGTTACTTCTTTTCATACTCCTCTTATTTTTCAAAGTCAATCATTCTCTTTCAATAGTTGAGTCCTTTCTTGTGTCGAGTTTCCTATAATTTTGGTTCTTCTTGTACTTTTTCAATCCATTTATCAAAATTCTAAAACTGTACATCTTAGTGGCTAGACAGTCTATAAGCTATTGTAAATGTTATTGATTCTTTTGGAGAATATTGATGATTTGTTACTTATAATAATACACATCTACATGGTAGAGCTTTGAAATTTTTAAGGTGTATTTTTTTTTTAGAGAGAGAGAGAGAAAAGAGAAAGACTTACAATTAGATGGTGACCAAGGAGAAAAATATTATGATACTTTAAGGCATTTAATCAAAATGTTTTTAAGATTTCCACTAAGGATTGATTGATTTTAAAAGAATTTGCTCCTTTAATGTTATGACAAAGACTGTGTGCCCTAAAAGTAAAAACAATAATAATTGTAAAATTAGCTAACTTCTTGAGTATACCATGTGTCAGACACTACACAAAGCAATTTATGAAGCTCACAATAACGTATGTGCTAAGTATTGTTATTATTTTTTAACAGAGGTGGAAATAGAAGCAAAGTAGAAAAATAGTGTATTTGAAAAAAAGTCCATACATATTAGGATGCAAGTATCTCCTTGTACTTCTACCTGCTAGACAGCCATAACTTCCATAAACCTAAAATTTGGAGGAAGAGTGTCACGTGAGGCAATCATGCAGACGTGGACTAGGAAGTGATTATTATCTGGCTCCATATTACTGTAAAGGAACTTATATTTTCTCATCTATGCAGATTATTGAATAGCGAGTTTGGATCCAGGGAATCCAGGAAAGGCTATTTTAGATGTCATCATAGCAATTGTACTATAATCATATATTTTTATTTCTAAAAAAAAAAAAATGTAAGTATGAAATGTCCGACTTCCTTAAGTACTAAGTTTGATGGTAGATATTTCTGACATTTCACTTTGACACTTCTTGTTTTGTTTTTATTGTGAAGGTATATCCTCAGTCTTTCAAATGCATGTTTTGGCTTGTGATTATCTCTCAAAGATTTTTTTAAGAGTAATTTTTGTGAAACCATGAATAAGTTGAAAATTCGTGTTATTTTTGAATATGAGTGCCGTCGTTGAACCAATGCAGCACAGATAGCTTGAAATATCAATGAAGTGTTTGGCAAGACTGTGGCTAATGAATGCACATTATGTCAATGGTTTGAGAAGTTCCATTCTGGTGATTTTAATCTTGAAAATGAGCCATGTGGGCAACCTGAGACCAAGGTGGATAATGATGAGCTGAAAGCTGTAGTAGAAGAAAATCCATCTCTACCTATGCCTGAATTAGCAGCAAGATTTGATGTTATTATTCCAACAATACTGGACCATTTAAAACAAATGGACAAGGTAAAGAAGTTGGACAGATGGGTTCTGCGTAAGTTAAACGAATGTCAGAAGAGAAATTGTATGAAAGCTTGCCTTTTTTTGCTGTCATAACATAAAGGTGAACCATTTCTATGCTGTATTGGTATGTGTGATGAAAAATAGATTCTTTGACAATCACAAGCATTCAGAACAATGGTTCCATAAAGATGAAGTGCTCAAACACAGTCCAAAACTGAATATTCATACAAAAAAGCTAATGGTGACTGTTTGGTGGTCCAGTGCTGGTATTATCCACTACAGCTTCATGAAACCTGGTCAGTCAATTACCGCAGATGTCTACTGCAACCACTTGGATGAAATGATGCTTGTGATTAAGCAGCCGAGATTGGTCAATAGAGACAGGCCAATCCTTTTGCAAGACAACGCTCGACATGTCCCACAAACAACATGGCTCAAACTGTGGAAGTTGGACTTGGAAACTCTCTGTCATCCACCATATTCACCAGACTTTGCACCAACTGACTACCACTTCTTCCAGGCTTCGGACCATTGCTTGCAAGGAAAAATATTCAATTCTCAAGAAGCTGTAGAAGACACATTTCACAATTTCATGGCCACACACTCTCCAGCCTTCTTCACTGCTGACATAAACAAACTAACATTAAGATGGTAAAACTGTGTTGATAGTTTGGGCACATACTTTGATTAATTGTACTGCTTCTTGTTTGAGATTATATTTACCACACTTTTAATTTGAAATCAGATATTTCATATTTAATGGCCTAAATACATATTATTGGTCTTAACTGAAGTGGGTACCAAACATATTAAAACAGCATAAAGTTCTTTCAGAAATCTTATAAGAGATAATGTGGGGGAAAATATTTAGTAGTATATGCATTTGTTCCAAAGCAAAGTAAGTTTGTATTTATAGAAGATGTATACCTTTGTAAATAATATAAAATTATAAAACTATATATTTTTAGCTATCATACTAAAATTAAACTAAATGTATTATGTTTAATAAATCAATTTTACCTTTTTTTATGAGATAGATATTGACAAAAATAATTAGAGGAAAACATTCTAATTTGCATATGTTACAAAAAACCAAAAAATATAATAAATAGTATATTGGTAATTTGGCATATTACCAAATCTATTTCATGAACTTTTTATAAAGAGTGATAGATTTCTCTTTACCACAGTAAAAGAATGTAAGGTTTCAGTTGACTTAGGATATCAAAACCTTTTTATTTTTAAATTAAACTCATAGATTATTGATTGTTTACTTCCAATTCATGAAAATCTTAGTACATAGAACACTGCAGACAGACAAGTCAGCATTTTTATCTAAGATTAACTTCAGAATCTATGTAAGATTCTTTTCTGCCAAAGGAAGATATGCTTTAGCTATATAAATATTTAAGTTCGATTTTTCTTATAATTTCAGAATCCATGGAGTTCTAAATTTGCCATAATTCATGTCTCTTTTTCTATTCCAAGCAATGTTTTCAAACTACCAATTCCGGGTTTAGCTTTTGTTCAGCAATGTCCAAATAATACAAACAATTTTTGTTATTTTTTGAGAGCCTTCATTGACTCATATGCCTGGTTAGTTTAAGTGTGTTTTTGTGTTACTGTATGTAATATACAACTGCTATCCTAAGACTACATTGCTAGGAATAAAAGCAATACATTTCCAAATACAGATATTATTTTCAAACCTACCTCACCAATAGCATCAGTTGAAAGGTATGTGTTATTTTATAACGAATCCTTTGAATTCTTTTTAGTAGTATGAAGTTTCCACTGTTTTTCTTAAAGGGCTCTTTCAGTTTTCATCTTAATCTGTTAGAATTCTGAAAAGTTTGGAATTTTTGTCTTTTTGCTTGTCTTTTGTAAGTTTTTACACCTAAACAATTTTTCATTTGCACAAGAAGGGACGTGCGACCACACAGAGCTAGCATATTTTTCTGCATTGGTATTCCTTTTAATCTTTACCTTGTAGCTCATATCAAAGCTGTAATTGTTTGCTAGCCAGCAAAATCTAATGGCTCCCTCTGGTCAGAAGCTGTCAACAGCAATCTATCCAGTAATGGGGACATTGCTTGAAATAGAAAAGCATCACATATGGTCATATTCCTTGGTGAGCCACAAACAAGGCAAAGCTTAACGTTTTCAAACACAAAACCATTACTAACCCTATGTAATCAGACTGGGGCACTAACATATCATTGATAGAGTCTAGCATATCACTACTAAGAGAATATTGCTTGTTGGTTTATTACTGTCCTCTAGGGCAAAGAGTAGCAAGATAGTCCAACCATTTGTGCTATTTTTTTTCTTCCCTTAATTTAGCAATGTGGCAATAAGTCTCTTTCTTAGATGTTAGATCATGATTTATTAGGTGTCCAAAAGTAAACCCGTACTCCACAATGTGTAAAGAAAACAGGCCTCAGATGATCAGTCCAGATTTCCTGCTAAGAGTAAAGACTGCTAAATTCATTAGGGAATCCAACAAAGAAAAATACGATAGTATTTTTTAAAAATCACTCCAAAAACTGTAAAGTGTTGTTTAGAAAATTCTGAAATTGGGTGATTTATTTAACATTTGTGTTATCACAATAGTATTGTGTAATCCTACTGACACAGTCCAGTATAATGACTTTAAACATCAAACCAACTATTCAGCCTCATGCTGAGTTTCCCATTCAGGTTAATTAGAATTCTTGTCTTCTTAAAACATTTGCACTTTTGGCGTTCCAGTGATTTTTCCACTTGCGGCTGGGCCTTTTGGATATTTCTAAATCAAAATGCAATGCATGCTGCTAGTTTTACATGCCTCTTGGTTCCTTTTGCCCTCTCACCTGAATGTCAGAATTCTTTTAGTAATTCCTCAGAACGAAACCAAAGAAACAGTTTTTATGAGCTCAGTTTGGAGGCATTCAAATGTAAGCAAACTAGAAACAGAACATTCACCCAGTAGTTTTCCTACATTCTATAATTCCTCTCTCTCTCAACCAACTTTATATATTATATAATGTACAATGGAGTATGGATTGTTCTCAGGTTAGAAGTAAAATTTTTCATATATATGAGCTATACTGGGTGTCATGTAGTACATAAAATACGCATCTAAACTTAATTCATCTAAAAGAACAACAATGTAGAAGTAGGCTTCAGGTAATAAATTGAAGAAGAAAATGATCTTGGGTCAGGTAGAAGAGGAACTCATTTTGTTCACATTTGACATGAAGAACAGCAAGAGTACAATATGAAACTAGGAACTTATACTGCTCTGTGTCTATTATAAGGGACATAAGGCTCTGAAAGTTCCTACAAAACATATGGCATGTGTTCTCACTAATTTCTTTTTAATGTAAAAACTTCCAATTATCACTGGTAGGAAATTCATCTCCCATTATAAATTTTAGATGACTCATTAAGTGCTCCTGTGTCCTTTTGTAGAAAGTCTTCAAAAAATACATACACAATTCTCCTTCAGGGATGATTATTAGCAACTGATGAAAAGTTGTATTAGAATCTGCCATTGGTTTAATCATGCTAATTCATCTCAGAACTGAACTAAAAATGGCAGACGTCTTCAGTCTAAATTCAAATGCAAAAGAATGGCTTTGGTTAAATGAAAGCATGACAACATGTTTGGTATTTTGTCTACGTTCCTGACACATAACTCCAAGGTTCAGTGAACTGGTAGTGTGTTTTGTTCATTATAACATCTTCAAGCATTTCCAAAATGTCTGGGGTTTGGCAAGCTCCAAGTTTACCTTGCCAAGCACATTTTCCATTAATATTTACACCCATATATATTTTCAAGGAAACAGTCTGAGTGTTTCTGATTAAATAGAGCTATTAAATGTACAAATGGCCCCTTGAATACACCATGATAAATTATTTAACTCAGTTTTTAAGGGAAAATAAAAAAGATTCACATTTGCTAATAACCCCAAATTTCAGATGTTTGGATTGTGTCTAAACCTTAAATCAAAATATTAAGTTTTAAGATTGAATAAAATACATTCTTACCATATTTAGCATTCCTCTCGGCCTCTTCATCTAATTTACCTTATCTAATACCACAAGTATTTTCAAGTACTTTGACATGTGTATGTCATTTTTACTACCAGTACTTTCCCGGTTGCTTTTGATTTTAAGTAATCTAAGTTGGAAGTAATAGTAATTGTTCACAGAGAAGGCCACAATTCCTCTTGCCAAACAACATACCAAAAATTAGGTGGAATTGTTTGTGTGCTTTCCTTAGGCACTAACGTATGATATGATAATAGGATGTTAAACATAACACACAACTATGTATAAGTATGCATAGCATAATGCTGTATTTTAAGCAGTATGTTATGACATTGACAGTATATTGGGACACTAATGCCTACTGTATTAATGCTGAAGCCAATATTTATAAATGTTCATTACACATATTTTGTACTTTATGAGGTCTACCTGCCACTATTGTAATAAGCTAAATGCCAGGTTTCAGTGAAGATACTGATCCTTTAAACTTGAAAATCTTTGGTGTGAAGGGCCTGTTGTTTGTATCAAACCATGTTCATCTAAGCAGCAATGTATTCCAGTTGACTGATTTTAGAGTCTTAAATATTATGCCAAGATAAATTTTAATTGGGTTAGAAATCTAAACTTAAAAAAATTATACAAGTGCTAGGGGGAAAAAAGTTTAATTTCTCACAATGGAAAAAATTGTCAAAAGTATGTCTCAATTTGTAGATAAAATAATAGAAAATATTGACAAATTTGTCTATATAAAATTTTTGAAGCATGAAAAAAATATTGCAAAGTACATAAAGCAAATAAAAACTGGAAAAAATTTAATGTGTACGACAGCAAATGGGTAGTATACTAAATATGTTAATATGTTCTAAAAATAAAAGCCCCAACACTATAGTAAATGGGACAAAATATACAAACAGCTCAAAGAGAATAAAAATATACATGCCTTTAAAATATGGGGAAAAAATGCTCTTCTTTGTTTATAAAAAGAAAACTTTAAAACTACCCTGAGACCCAATTTCTCATATATTGGATTGGCTAAAATCCAGAAGTTTGACAGCATCCTCTGTGGGTGAGGATGAATGAAACACTCATACATTGATGATGGAAGTGCCAAATGTTAAAAACCACTTTAGAGGGAAATATGGTAATGTTCTGCAACGTCTATGCATTTGCCCTGTGACCTAGCAATCCCGCTTCAAAGAACATATCCACAGATACACTGACAAAAATAAGAACAAGAGAATGATATGTACAGGCTATTTATGCTGCAATATCTAAATTGTAAAGACTGAAAAAACAAATGTACAGCAATATTGGACTGACATTAGTTGAATAAACATAGTAAAGTAACACAATAGAATTCTAAGTACTGCTAAACTGGCAAAAGAAATACCTCTACAAACTACTGAAGTTCTCTTTAGTATATATTGCTAGATCAAGAAAGAAACTTCAAGAAAAGTAGGTATAATATGGTATTATTTATCTAGGAAGGGGACAGTGCATGCAACATGTTAAGTACACATAGCAAACTGTTAAAATATAAACAACATGTATTGACTATTTTAATATGTACATACGTACATAGCTATGTTATAAGCTGGAAAGTAATTTTCAATTTAGAAAGCATATGGATACCTATGGGAATGGGAGAAAAGAGGATTGGAGGAACAGAAATAAGAACTGGACTGCTCTGAATTTGCTTTGCTTTGTAGATTTTATTCTATACCTATTTTATTTTATCACGTTTTATTCATGTGAATATTTTGCATGATTATAAAACAGAATTTATGTAAAATGGGAAAAATATCAATTCCTAAAACCTGACAGCAAATTGAAGCAAATTAAAGTATGCATTGAATTGATGGTAAAACCAAAAGGAGTAAAATTATTCCAAATACCTTTAAAACACAATAATTGTGCAGCCCCATGTACATAGCATAAGGACAAAAACAATTTTAAAAATATATTCTGTTGTCAGTAGATATTTTGTTAGTCATTATATTGATACTGTTAGTCTGACATGTGCAAATATACATACAACCATGCATACAGGAAATATGTAGTCTGTGTATACATATAGGATACAAGTATACCTACATATATTAAAAATACATTTAAACATTTTATAATACATTAAACAGTTTATATATACTTGGTATTTATATTATGTTATTATGTTTTTTAAAAGAACATCTGTTTTATAGAGATGTAATTGCATTTTTATGGATGAAATGATAATAGTAAGACTAGAATTTACTTCAAATAACTCAGTTTTATTTTGTGCAAAGAGAGGAAGTATGTCTTTGGGAATAAAGGATTGGCTTGACTTAATACTTGTGAAGCTAGCTGATGAGTAAAACAAGTCATCCTATTCTCCTATTTTATAAATTGTAGAAATTATCAGTGATAAAAAGTTTCTAAAAAGGTAAAATAGAAAAACATGCTAAATTAAGAGGTTTAAGAAACATCTAATAAAGAGAAAAAAGTGTAAGAGACATTAAAACCAAAAACAATGCTTTGGAATTAGCTACTGATTTGAACATTTTGGGATCAATGAAGATAATTTAAATGTAATCTGTGTATTAAAGATTTAAAAATTACAGAAATAGGGAAGGGTGGACAAATATTGGTTAAAAAACAGATCATAAAAGAGTATGTACAGTAAGATCAGAAAAAGAATAAAATATAAGTATTTATACATAGATAAAGATCTGGAAGTCAATATACTAGTAATGTTTTCAGTTGGGAGATTACTCTGTTGTTGCATTTATTTTCTTCAATGGATATTTACTATCTTAGTAATAATAGAAAGTTATTTAGGAAATAAAACATAAATTCCCTTTTTACCATTTTTCTGCCCTAGAGTTAGTGATATTTCTCTTATATGTGAATGTAAAACACTATTATAATCTTTAAAATTATTCCCCATTTTTATTATACCTAAGAATGTTAATACTCTGTACTAAACAAAAGGATCATTTAAAAGGAATAATAACAATATAATTGAATCAAAATGGTCTTTAACATTTATTTTTCTATAATTTTAAATATATAAAATTTCTAAAACCACTCTTCATTCAAAGACTCTGATTTTCTTTAAATTAGGTTCATCTTCTACCAGTTGCTACTTAAATGCTATACTTACTTTCAGTCAGGTAATTGATTTTTTCCTGTGGGGCATACCTAGTGATGTAAGTGGAATTTTATTTCTGCCTGTGCTTTTCTGTACAAAATAGAAAATATATTTTGTATCTTTTACTTAAATGGTGAAAAGAACTCCATCATTACTAATTGATTTTTAAAAGAGCATTTTATACAATTGTTACTATGAAGACACACTCAGTGATTCAGCCCACACATTACCTTACTAGACTAGCACAATTTGTTACCATAGTCTATTCTGTATATTATAAGGTAAATTGCAAAGTATGAGGATAGTTGATAGGAATTTGACATGGCTTGGTGTCATACTACCAAGAAAGGCATGATTTTTTTCTGGGAGATGGAGACTGTGTTTCCCTTTCTTGTAATTTCCTTCTTTCAATATTTTTTGTCTTTATTAATATTGCCTATTCATTTTTTTTTTAAGGCTGGACAGGTTGAACAGTGTCATTCATTTGTTTTATACCTATCATGTTTTACCCATCTCTTTCATGGTTGTTGGTCTTGAGTTCCCCCTTTAAATTAAAATCAGAACTAGAAAAAAAAAAAGACATGTCTGTTATAGGTAATAGGTACTAATACCTCCATAAGTATAAGTATAAAAAGAATTTTAACTACCAGTGCTTTGGCAGACTGACAACACATTTTCAGTTGAAAAGAGCAATAATCCTTTCTCAGCCCATTTCTCACAATGGTAAACAATAGCTCTTGGTTCTTTTAGGACTGGCTGTGTTCATTGTCAGCAGTTGTAACTTCCGTACATGTTATTGGAATTTCATTCGGTTTAAGGCTTCTTTCTGCATGTTTGGAAAACTATTAGGTTTGGATATTATGATTAAGATGAAGGTCAGTTTAGTCATAACTGTTTTTATAGAGACCTTGAGGGCCCAAGTTTACTACTTACTAAACAGTTCTAAAATGAACTGAATATCCTTTATAAGAGTCACATCTTAGAAAAAAGTGTGATACTTATAAAACTGATGCAAGTGATTTTAATAAAGGAGCTACAAAAAAGGGAAGCTATAATCTGGCCCCCTTTTCACTCTGACCCCATCTGTTGTAAATGAATAAAAGCACAAATTGGGTTTTATGCTGAACACTTTAAAGTCAATAGTGGTTTAAGGTTATAAGCAAATGAAAACCAGAAGGAGACTTGGAAGTTATGTGAACCTATGTGCTTGAAGATATAAATGCCTACCAGGTAATTGCAGTGAGAAAAATGGTGAGAAAAAACTCTGGAAGGTTAGAGAAGACCCACTCCAGTATTCCCAACTGCCTGTCTGTACTTGGAGTCAGTCTGTGAAGAAATCTTGGGTCTGGTCCAAATGAAAACTAAAAATGATATTTTCTTTTACAAAGCTAAATTTATTTCATTTAGGGACTTTTTAAGTCTTTGCATAAGAAGCTTTTCTACTTTTTTAAATGTTAAAATGCGCTTTTTGTGAAATGATTATACTTGGAGGTCATATCATTATTGTTTCTGTAGTTATGATTTTAAGCTTTTTATTCAAAATGCAAAAGTTAGTAACTCTAAATGGATTATTATAATTATTTTTGAAGTTATACTGACAACTGAAATTGAAAAGTCAGAGAACCACAGAATTGGTTAATTTACTCTCATGTAAGTGTTTTACCCAATATTACACTTGTGTCTAGCCTCTCTAACATATCTGGTAGAGGTCAGCAGACTGAGATGAGAAATATAAGGCATGAAGGAATGAGTAGCTTGTCACTGAGAAACTCAAGAATAGAAAAGGAAATGCATTCAAGGATACCTACTGTTCTCTCCACCTGGAAAGCCATCCCCACACATCTTAAGGTCTTACTCATTTGATATTTATCTCCTTCATTAAATCTTCTGGGATAACACTTTTAGGCTAAGATTCACCTCTCTATACCACCAGAATATTTTCATAGGGAGTACATGCTCTTTACAAGTAGCCTGGCTCAAAAGTGGACATTTAACTGTTCAAATGATGGCTAAACTGAATTGAGTTTGTCTTACTCACTGCTCAACTCGGCTCTGGATGACAATTACTGTAAGTTTCTCCTATGTCTCATCTCACTTGCAAAGGAAGAAACCAGTCCAGAGCAGTAACTCTGATCTCTTTGTTTGATTTCTGCCAACATATAAGCAAGGCTTCTAGATTCAGAAGGTTAACTAGGGTTTGGTTACTAAATTCTGACCTAATACATTTTTCCTACTGATTTAGCATAATGAAAAAAAAGTACACTCACTTTGTATTATGAATATTCATGTAGCATCACGGCTCTTACAGGAGCTCCTATCAAATATATCAGATAATTCCAGACCTTAAAGAGAGAGGACAGAAAAAGAATAACTTTTCATTTTTATTTTTTAAAGTTTTTGATACATTATATTTGTACATATTTATGGGGTACATGTGAAATTTTGTTACATGTGTAGAATTTGTAATAATCACATCAGGGTATTCAGGGTATCCATAACCCAAGTATTTATCATTTCTATGTATTGGGTACATTTCAGGTCTTCTCTTCTAGCTATTTTTAAAAATACGATATGTTATCATTAACTATGGTCACCCTATTCTGCTATCAAACATGAGAATGTATTCCTTCTATCAAACTCTGTCTTTGTACCCCTTAACCAGCCTCAACCCCCACCAACACCATACATTCTTCCAAGCCTCTGGTATCTATCTTTCTATTCTCTACCTCCATGTGATCCACTACAAAAAGTATAGTAAGGACTGGCTAGAGGATTACCTTGATGGGCTTTTTAAGTTATGAAAAAGCATCTTTCATGCATTTACCTAGACTAGACAAACTGGCTGAAAATGAAAAATTAAAGAGATAGTCAATTTTCTATTCAATATACAGATGCCTAGATACTGTGAATTCAATGAAGAAACGGCTCTGAAGCCCTAGGAGAAGTGAAAAGAGGGCACATTTTTCAGTTGTAGAACTACCTGAATTTTTCTTTTCTTTTTTTTTTTTTTGTAAACAGGGCTGTTACATACCATTTAAACTATCTGCTACTTGGTGCTGCAGTACTGCTTCTTGTGCACCGAATGTCCTTCTGTTACTTTCCAGTCAATCTTCAGTAGAAGTCTCCTACTCAACAGCGAGGTAGCAGAGAGGCTGTGCTCTAATTTGGGTGACATCAGAGGAAACACGGAAACAACCATAGGTAGAAAGTTTTGAGGGAGGTAGAGAGTTGGTAAAAAGCAATAAATAGAAATCACAGATGACCAGACACAAAGTTCAAGCCCCTTATAAAACTCAGAACATATTCACAGGTGCTGCAAATCCTCTATATGTGGAGGGATGTTTCAATCTAATTGTTAAACTTGTATCAAAAGGACAAGGTAACTTTAACAGCCTAGGCAATTTAAGGGTATCTAGATTACAGATACAATGTTCCCGACATGAAATATAGGAAAAATAAATGCCACTTATAATTTGTTTTACACCATCTTCTTTTGCTTTTGCTTATATTTTTGTTTTGCTTGTTTTAAAATTTCCTGTTTTCCGTTGTCTAATGGAGTTTACTGACGTCTGTTTTGTCTCGTTCACCTCAAACTACTCAATCTATTTATTTCATAATGTAAAAAATGCACTATTAATACCAATAACAAAATCCAAAGAATATTTAAATTGTAATAGGCACTGTATAATTATTGTAATTTTATTACTCATTGCAACTATTTCCGTACAGTTTACTCAAAGTCCAGGGCTTTGAGGGGCCTGTGGTCTAAATGTTTGGGTCCCTACTAAATTCATATGTTGAATTCCTAACCCCTACCATAATGTTTTTAGGCGGTGGGGCCTTTGAGAGATGACTAGATCATGAAGGTGATGTCTTCATGAAGGGGATTAGTGACCTTGGCTTGTTTTCGCCTTACACGCCCATGTGAGGACTCAATAAAAGATGCCATCAGTGAACCAGGAAATGGGCCCTCACCAGACACCAGATCTTCTGGCTCTTTGATCTTGAACTTTGCAGTCTCCAGAACACTAAGAAATACATTTCTGTTGTTTATGAGCTACCCAGTCTAGGGTATTTTGTTCTAGCAGCATGAATAGACTAAAACAAGAGGTCGGGGGAACACTGTAGCAAGTCTTCTATACCAGGCAGGGAGTTATTTATGAAGAGCAGAGTGAGTATCCAGTAGAGCCCAAGCATTACTTCACAACATTCAAATATCACCGCGCAAAGAAAATGATTTGTTTGCTGTATGTATTGCACATGGTATAAACCAAAGCGAATTGTCATGACATCCGCCTGAGACATCCTCGGCCCCACCCAACAGACTCCAAAACTAAAAGATGAATATTTGGACATTCTGAAACCCATTTTCCATGCACCAGTTAAAAGGGAGGCTAAAGAGTCCTTGGAACAATTGCATCAGACTCTCAATGCTGACACACCGTAGGATTTGACATTCTATAGAAACCACATATCTACCTGCAGTGTGGCCCTGGATACCTATGTTTTGGCCTTAACAAATGCCTTTAAGCAGCGGTTGTAAGCACCCTAATGAGTTAGTGTTTAAAATTAAAACAGAACGAATGCTCTTCTAAAAAGCAAAATTATAAGTAAAATTATTCTCATCCCTATGAATGGAGCAGTACATGTTTTTGTGGTGCTAACTATAACCAAGGGAATAAATAATTTCTGAGGATAATGAGTCTTTTGAAGAAAATAAAGCAGATCGAGGCATTTGAAAGTGACTGCAGTGGTGAGGCTGCTTTGGATTGGACCACCGTGACAAGGCTGTCTCAAGGTCAGTTGGGCCTGGCATGTTGTGAAGACGCAGCAATGTGCCTTCTGGAGAATTAATTACATTCCAGCTGAGGACACAGCGGGCTCTGAAAGTGGGGCTAAGCTGAGCCTACGTAATGAACAGAAAGAAGGCAAATGTAGCTAGCGAGACGGGCAATGAGTGTTAAGAGATGGGGTGAGCCAGGGGCATATTACTGGCAGCATAGTAAAACTTTGGATTTTATCTCAAAATTAGAGGCTTTAAAATCAGTAAATTTACATGATCTGATCTACATTATTAAATGGTCACTCTGTGTGGGAAATGGATTTCAGAGGAGCAAGAGTGGGATTAGGGAGACTGAAGAGAAGACTATCATAGCAATTTAGGCAAAACATGATAGGTTAAACCAGAGTGATAGTAGTAGAAATGAAGTAAATTGAATAAATCCTAGATATATTTTGGAGACTGTATCTTCCAGAATCCAAAACTCAAAATTGTTAGAGTCCCAGAGTAAAAATCAAATCAAATCAATACAAAATACAGTGCAACACACACACACAAAACCAAAACAAACATACAAAAAATGCTTGAGAAGCAAAGAACAATTAGTTATTTGGGTCAAGTGGAAGGCAGATCAGTGTTAAAATGGACTCTGCCAATGGTGGTCTTTTACTTTTTTAAAAAAATGATTTAAAGGCTGACAAATGCATTTTGGTGGATGTAAAACAAACAATTTGGTCACAACTGTCATCTGTTCATTTTAGAATCTTTCTCTCTAAGGAGAAGTGGTTTCTCTTCTCTGACCAATTTATCATATGATCATTATGACTCATTTATAGTCAACTCTAAGAGTATAATATTCTCATTATAGGCATGCCTCATCAAATATATTTCTAGTTAATATTTTCCCAATAGGATGCTTCTCACTTTTAATAAACATTTATCTTTCATTTAATGTTTTCACCTGAAAATAATATTGGAAAAAATTGTTTTTATAGCCCTCAGTAAAATATGGTAGACAACAACATATAAAAGATACCTGTGAAAAGTCTTGAGTTATATTCCAAATACAATTAGTGGAACTCAGAATCTCATGTAAATGTCTTGAAGAATATTCTGACTGTCAATAAAGGGAACATTGCTGGGACCACGAGTGACCAGGTAATAGAATATAAAGTAACTGTTTTTTAACTTTATCATTTAGAGATCAGGAAATAACATTTGAGGTATGTATTTTTTATTTTTGTATGGCAGTGTATTTCTTACACAAAAGTGTTTTACTGTATTTTAGTCATAAAATATTGCATGAGAGTTCTGGTTTAACATGTAGCCCATTATCACATTTCCAATTTAAAATAATAAAAAATAGGTTTTGTAGTAAGCTAAATAATATTCCCCAGATACCAGGTCCTAATCCCTATAACCTGTACATGTTTTATTATTTGGAAAAAGAGTCTTTGCAGGTATTAAGAATCTGGAGATGAGGAGATTTATCTGGATTATCTGGGTGGACCCTAAATGTAATTAAATGTATCTTTATAAAAGTGAGGCACACAAAGAAAGGAGACGGCTATGTAACAGAGGAGACAGAGGTTGGAGTATATGGCCACAAGCCAAGGAATGCTGACAGCCACCAGCATCTGGAAGAGACGAGAAATAGATTTTCCTCTAGAGTCTCTGGAGGGAATGCAAATCTGTTAACACCTTGTTTTTGGCCCAGTGACACTGATTTCAGACAGTTCTGGCCTCCAGAACTGTGAGAGAATACATTTCTGTTCTTTTAAACCATTCAGTTTGTGGTAATTTGTTACAGCAGCTGCATGAAACTAATATAGGCCCCCAGCTAATATTTTTATTCAGAAACACTGAATTTTCAAAAGTGGATTTCTAATATTCAGTTCCAAATGATGTGATGTGTGTACTTCTGTTTCTTGAAGGAAAGTCTATCTTTATAACATATGTGTTTTCATGCACCCGTTAATTGATCAACTTCAACCATCAATGAGATGGTTGAGCCTTCGACTGCTTACTCTGTATTCAAAACTAGAGTGATACTACTGTGTTCTGTTGGGACCACTTGCTTATACCTTTGATCCAGCATTTGTTGAGACTGCTTCTGTTTCTATCCCACTGTCATCTATTACCTAACACTACCTGGTTGGAGGTGGAGAGTGTTATATATTAAAGGTGAGAGTTTTAGGCTATTTTTCAATAAAAAGCCATACCTTTACAGAATCAGATACTCCCTGCAGGGTCAATTGGGCTACCCCCTACACGTTGTGGAAAGGATACCCACTAATCTCTTTGGTAAACAGTCTCAAGCAGAATTGATTTATTGTCTTGCTAGCTCTCATTATATATTGAATCTTAGTATTACCGCTCACTCTTATCACCACTCCTGGGCTGTTTCTGACTAATTATGCTGGTTCACCCCTATTACTGGAAGAGCTCTAGGAATCTCCATGCCTCAAGAGTATGGGTCCAGTCTCCTACAGGATCCAAAAGTAGTGTATCCTTACTCATCTTAATTCAGATGCCACAGTATTCCTGGCTGTAAGTAATCTCTTCCCAAGGAAAATTTCACTCCCACAGGATGATATGATCTTTCCCCATGGACCTGGCAAAGCAATCCAGCATTCTGCAGTAGAAGCAGCAGTATAGCATAGCACCGTGCAAGGGCAGCCCGTTCTGGGGTAGGCAGCATGTGATGCGTTAGCTCGAGAAAGCTCTGTAATCAAGGGAGCCCTTCTGAGTTCTAGCTCCATCTGGAGGTGTCAAAAGTAGTCAATGCTGATATTTTGGTTGACAGAGAAGCAGAGCTAAACTCCCCTCAAGTGGAGTACTAGAAGCAATATCGAAGGCAAACAAAGGAAAGTTGGCCTTATTTTACAGTCGTAATCTAATTAAGGGCCAAGATATATGGATCATACATTAAAAGGGATAGGAAAAAATATTCAAAAATGGTTTTTAAGAAGACACTGTTTTTTCGAGTACAGTGAATAATTCCCCTAACTAAATTATAGGCTCAATAAGAGCTAAAGTTAGTTTATAAATCTTAATAAGTAACAGTGTTAATATCCAGTCTTTGACACTTATTTGCTAGGTGTCGTTGGGTAAATTATGTATTTTTTCAAGCTCCCATTGCTTTATCTTTAAAATGTTTATTTACTCATAGGATTAGATGATACACATAAAGGAAGTAGAACAGAATCTAGAATGTTGCAAACAAATAACAAATGTTACTTCTGCTATTCTCCTCTTCCTCCTCCTCCTCCTACTACTAAAATGACTCCTATAACGAACACTATTTTATGTTCTCATAATGTTTTAGTCACGTATATTTAAATCATGCAGGTAGTAGAAAAATAAAACCAAATTAAAACAAAAAGAAAACCTTAAGCATATTTGTCTCATCAGAGAAAAAGTGTCACAGCTATTAAAACACGCCAAGACTTAATTTTATCATAGACAAACAATAAAATGACAAAATTCTTAAGAGGAAATTTAGATTAAAATAATGGAGCTATTAATTCCATGTTTTGGAGGCACCTGTCCTAGTAGACGCACAACCAGTAGTATGAAGAAGTCTGTTGAAAATCATACTTGATTTTCTTCTACCACAAACACTTAAAAAGAAAGTACTCCTCTTGCCTGAGGCACCATCAATAATAGATAGCTGTAAAATATGTTATCTAAATTCCTGGAATACCACAGAAGGAGTGATTACTAAACAAACAAGAAAGGTTACTTTGTTTGATTTTGACTTATTTTCCCCCAATGTCTTTAATCTGTCATTCATGGCAGGAAAAAATGTATCAAGGGAAAAAATAGCTGTAAAACATAGTAAGGGAATTAGATCATTTAATAGTTTTTTTAATGAATAATTGTGTTGCATTTGGATTATTCATCATCTGGTTTTTAACCTGATAGTAATTACCTAGGTTGTTATTCTCTCTTGTCCTTCTGTTTCATTCATTTTTTCTCATGTGGGTTTATGCTTACAACACTGGCAAAGTGCCTTCTTTTCACACTCTTGATGTCACCCATGTGGAAAA